>QANX01002389.1:63786-220381 GCA_003254975.1 Ochetophila trinervis | reverse complement strand
TGGTTGGTTTCTGATTTTAAATTGATGGATTGATTTTATGGATTCTGGCCTATGGCCTTTGGTTTCAGATTTTGACCCATTTGCTTGATCGTTTATGAAATTGTGTTTTGACCATCAATTAATTATTATGGATTTCATTTACGTTTTTAGTGTTTGGTACGTGATTTCGATAATTGTTTTAAATTACGTTTTCGCCCCTAAACCGTTTTTATTGATTTAATGATTTGGGGTAAACCGAGGGTTTTGCGAAATGATTTTCAAAACGGGGAACCTTTCAACTGAGTGACGTGAGGTTTGAGTGTAAAGGTTTTGACGGCTGAAATTGTATTTTGTAGTTATCTAGGAGCACTCACGGAGATATTTATATCTCACGTTTTGTTATTTTTACTTCGTTCCCTAGGTCCTAGTTGCAGGTTTCCGTGGACTACCATCGGCTGCGCATTCGCACTCGACTTCCGCTGTTACTTCTACTTATGTAAAAATCATGTTTCCTTATTTCTGTATCATTGATGGATCTGTATCATTTATATTTTTGTCTATCACTCTTAGTGGCTCTGTCATTCCCACCTACTTCATACATTGTTTTTTTTATTTATTCATTATGACTCGTTAATTTATTGTGGTGCTTATTTTATCTACTTTTCGTTCATATCTTATTTACTATTCGTCTCATTATTGTTTATTTGTTTATTTGATTATTACCCCTTTCGGAGGAGGATTCTGTCGGTTGCCCCGAGGGGTTCTGGTGGAATCTTCCTCAGGCGGGGCCTCTCCGGGAAATCCGGAGGGATTTCCGGGGCGGGTCCTGTCATCCAAGCCTTAAGTTTCGACATTCATTACCAAAATTAGGCCATATGCGATCAACTAGCTTCCAAGACGGTGAATCGGCAGGATGACTTAACTTGCCAACTGCGACCTTTCTTTCATTTGCATGCCACATCAGATTTTTAGCTGTGTCAACGCTTTGAAACATCCTTTTGAACCGTGGAATGGGTGGAAAATACCACATGACTTTATGAGGGACATTTACACGTTTAGTTCAATCGTCAGTTTCCTTCCACCTCGATGCTCCTCATTTAGGATAATTTTCTTGCGCTGCATATTCTTTTTGATAAAGAATGCAGCTGTTGCGACAACAATGTATCTTCTCATAATCCATGCCCAATGCTGTCAGAGTATTTTTCACTTTGTACATAGAATCTAGCAAAACATTATCACTCGGTAGCATTTCCCGCAACAACTTTAATAATTCGGAAAAACTTGTGTCTTAAAGACCATATTTCAATTTCAAGTTGTACGACTTTAGCAAACTAGATAGTTTGGTATAGTTCGTACAACCTGGATACAAAAGAGTTTCAGCAACCTTCAACAACTTCTTAAATTCACCAGGATTATCCACGAATTTGTCACAAGCATCATTCACCATGTCAATATTATTACCCACCACATCTTCATCATCCATATTTATGTGGGTAAAATGACTTTCAGTGTTATTACTTTTACTAATTCCACGAACTCTAGAACAATCTCCACGATATCCTTCAAACTCTTCTCTATGTAAAATCCACTTACGATAATTCGTATCAAACCTTTTAAAGTATATATGTCCTCTCACTTCTTCAATAGTGCTAAAAAATAAATTTCCACATTCCATACAAGGACATTGAATTTTACCATATCTATTTGCACTTTTCTCAATAAATTGTAAAAAACATTTCAAAACCCTTTTGAAATGCATCGATCCTCCTATCCATCGTTATCCATGATTTGTCCATTTTATCTATTTGAAGAACAACTAATTAAGACTAATTTAAACAACAATGATTTAAAATATAGCAATGAATAATATATTACTAATAATTTAACCAACATTTAATAATTAACAAATCAATAATAAAAAATAAATAGAGACAACGATAATTACAAAACTAATTAATATTAATATTTTACTATATTCTAAAATTAACTACAACAACATAAGTATGCAGTAAATAACAATACTATATGAGATTATAACATATCAAATATTTAAACAAACTAACAAATTTAATAAATGCACAACATATATATATATATCATTGTGGAATTTAAATATAAAATAACCTAATAATTATAAAAAAATTATTTCATGAAAATTAAATTTATATAACTAATTTAATTTAAATGATAATGCAATAACATAAATATTTAATGTGGTTTATTGCATAAAATTACTTACCTCGATGGTGAGCTTTTTCACAACAATCAATTTCAAGCTCAACAAATTGATGACTTAAATGCTGAATAAATGCTATTTGAATATTTTTTATCACCACTAAAAGAATTTGATTAAAAATTTAAGTAAAAATGACGGTTCCTTCAGGAACCGTCGTCTATAACTTAATTAATAACAATGGTTCCCTATACTTTAAGTAAAAATGACGGTTCCTTCAGGAACCGTTGTTTATACTCTACAAACAGACATGTGGCAGCAACGTGGATGCCACGTGTCTTAGGGCTTTATAGATGACGGTTTCTAAAGGAACCGTCATTTTTACATAAAGTATAGACGATGGTTTTTTTCATAACCGTCGTTGATTTTTTCTTTATACAATGGACCGTCATCTTTATTACCTTCTAAAGATAATAATCGTTGTTTTAGTGTATCAACGTCGGTTTTCTTTGATAACCGACGTTTATATAAAAGTAAAAGACGTCGTCTATAGCCTATTTCTAGAGTAGTGATATAAGCTTATTTGCCATTTACAAGTGGTGACAACTAAAAATGTTCGTAAAAAAAAGTTATTAATTGAAGGAGCCTGAAAAGTTTTTACCTGTTCATACTAATGATGAGGATAAATGTTTCCTATTTGCTGCTATCACTTGGGACCATATTTGGAAGATCATAATGGAGAACAACATTGAGGTTTTATTTAACAAGTTTGGTAAGACCAAAGATGCGTTGCTTTGTATCTTGTCTGACGAGATTAATCATGTTTGGATTTCCACTCGACGGATGAATTTGTCAATGGGTGTCATCAAAATTAACTCTGATATTGCTATCAAGAATGATGTAGATGCGGACACGGTGGTTGCTAGGAATCATTACAATGAGGTTTGTGGTTTATATTTTTTAGAGATCAGATTGATATCTCAGCTGCTATAGAAACATTTGAGATCTTAAAGATGTCAGAATTGCCTTAGAGGAAAATTTATGCAACATATGCTTCTAAAGTGATGCTAAAACTGTCATCTAAACTTTAACAATCCTAGAAAATCCCATGCGCATTGGTCTACTTTTAGCTTTATTGAGAAAATCTCGGTTAGTTGTCAATCTTTTAATATATTTTCTTTTGTTTGGACCCTTAACATAGGTTGACTTACCTTATTTATTATTGGGGCTTCTTCTTTTTCTCGCTACTATTGGTTTTGTTTATTCTGCCATGTTGTCGAGGTTTGTTTTAACTTTGATGAATTAGAAGTATGGCCTAGGTTGCGTCTTAATTCTTGGCCTCTTTTGAGGTTTTTTGGTTAATATGGCATCTTCTTTTCAGCTAAAACTAAATTATTTCTATCATAAGTTAGATATTAGCATATCTTATTAATGATAGATGGAAAAATTAAAAAGACTGACAATGCTAATAAAATTATAATTAAAAAATTAAACTGCTAAAAAAAAGAAGATGCTAAATCTACCAAAATAAAAGATAGTTTCTTATGTGTAGTAGTTTAATTTTTACAATTCTCTATGTACACTATACTATAAATAAAATAAAAGATATATTTAATAAACACCTTATGATATTTAGTATAATTCCAAATAAGCTTGAATGGTTCGGTATATTTCACAAACCACCATGGCCGTTAATAAAAATCTATTAAAATTAAAGACATTAAAAGTATATTTGTTTTTTAACCTAAATTTATTATTTTAGAAATTATAATATTCTCCTCCCTCTCTCTCTCTCTCTCTCTCACTTTTTCTCTTTCTCTCTCCTCTCTCCCACACATTCTCTCTTTTTCTCTCCTCCCTCTTCTTTCTCTGTCTTTCTCTTTTTTTTTTTCACTCTTTTTCAAACAAACACACATCAAAAGAAAAAAATATGTAGAAAATATAAAATTAAACTCTCTTTAATAATTCCTCCACATAATTTTAACATCACAAAAAAATCAAATCAAAGAAAAAAATTCAATGGTCAACAAAGAAAAAAAATTTAAAGTTTTGTTTCATAATGTTAATCAAGCATGAGTAGTAAGGAGAATTTTATTTTATTTTTTTGCAAGAGCCCAATTGTTGTACGAACATAAATGGAAAAATAAATCCAAAAAAATAAAAGTTTCTTTCTAAACTACCATTAAGCATACTAGGCCATCATGGAAAAAAATCATAAGTATAAAATATTAAAAAAAAATTTGATCTGCCCAATAATAAGAAGAATGAATTTTTTTTTGGCTTCTCCAATTAGCTCCCTAAGAATAAGAATAATGGGTTTTCTTTTTTAACGTTCTCGAAAAAAAAGGTAAAAAATGAAAGAAAGGTGGCTTTGGCTGAAGATCTTCCATCGATACCTCCTCTACCAACGGTCCAGATTCATCACATTCCAAAGTTTCTTTTATTCCACCATGTAGGTTAGATTGTCTACCTGTAAGACCACACTAGCTTTATAGTATGAACCCATAAACCCTTCCTCTTTGCTGCTTACTTCAACCTCCTATCGTTTGCGAAAATTCATTCTCGAGAGTCGTTAAAGGTCCTAGGGCATAATTAATTTCTAAACTGTGAAGAATTAAAGAATATTGGAAATTGAGATAAGAAACTGTTTGATATTGAGTATAAATATTGTTATAGGGAATTCCCACCATGGGCTAAAGGAGCTTAAAGCCTTTGGCACTAAAAGGGCCCCAATTGGCCACACTATGTGAGGCTCCAAGCAATGGGTAGGCTCAAAATTACCTTTTAAAAACTCACAAGCTTGACTCACCCCTCATGCATTTTGGGCCTAGCTAGTTAGAGGCCCTGCTAGATAGAGGCCCAGTCGAAGGAAAGGCTGGAGGAAGTAAGTCACGTGACTTGGGACAAAATCCCTTTTTGGGCATGCGTTGGGACAAAAATGTCTCACCTTTTTGTCTGCCCAATTGTGATGTGTCGCCATCCGAAAAGTTAGGATTTTAATCTTTGAATCCTAACCGTCTAGGTAAAATATAAAATGAAACTGATAAAAAGTGAGAACGGATCTTTTTCTTTCCTTTGGGATCCGTACCAATCCCTATTTTTTTCTTTCCTTTTTTCCTTTATCTGGTGGTTACTCACTCTTTCTCTTACTTTCCTTTCTTAGCCCATTAGTCATTAACTCATCTTCTTCACCCATGCTTTATTCTTTTTTCCACCATTTTTGTACTTCTTTACACTTGGTCATGAAAGAGGGAAAAGTGAGGCCCATTTTTCTTTCTTCACCATGGCTGACTTAGGCACCAGAGGGGAAATGCCAATAAACCCACTGGCGCCCCTATGGCTGTTTGACAGGAACCGGAGCTGGGCATAGAGCTTAGAGAAGATTGATCAAAAGTGAGCCACAACAAATGACACCGTCTGTGAGAACAATTCTTTTCCTATAACTCAGTTTTGAGCTTGTTTCGGTTTTTAGTTTTTTGTCTTTTCTCGAGTATTCATTTTGAGAGTTTCTTGCTTTTTAGCTTGTTTATTCTAGTAGCTCTGGTTTTGTTTGTTTGGTTGGTGAAATAGTCAATTTGGAAAGTTGGCTTGTCATAGTTTTAGTTGTACTTACTGTGGTGGTTTGTCATGTTTGAGATTTGTTGAAGTTTTCTCAGTATTTTGTATCTACAATGCTTTTTCAAAGGTTGAGATTCATGGGTTAGTTTGTTGTTTTTTCAAAAAGAAAACCAAAAGAAAAAATGTAGGCAAAAAAAATTAAAAAAAATAGCCGATGTTTTACTTGCTTGTGTGCTTGTTGTTTACCTGCATGTATGTCTACCCTAGCTGAAAGTTTGCTAGAAGTTTGACTGACATCCTAGGGGGAGAAAATGTTAGAGAGCCAACTGGCGACTTAACAAAACCACTGAGAGGCAAAGCCTTATAACTGACGAGCCAGGGACAAACAACCCATTGGAACAAGCACTAATCAGCACTGGGAGATCTCCATTCCTGGAGCTAAACAAACCGTACCACCACCTCAATGACTGCCACCAATCAGAAGACAGAGTGAGAAGCGCGTGGCCTCTCGATTAGAACGTGTCCTGTTGTCAGATGTCAAGAATTGTCTAGACTATTTGATTATCCTGTTTTCATAGCGCCAACTGACCCGGGGACTCAACACTCAGACACACAAGAGTCAGACCCCAGTTGGAACTCCACATCCTCGCAGAAGATCTCCTGGCCATGGATAAGGGGGAGAACATAGGGACGAGATAAGGCATGCCAGAGTGGAATCATCAAGAGAGAGATTGACACCACCTGCACGCAGAACATGATGGGACTAGCACCACACGTCACCAGGAAACCTACGTGCCAGAGACACATGCGGCAGCCTGCGACTCAGTGATGTGCTCTCTTCACCAAATGAAACTTTCAACTTGAGCAACCTTAAGAAGTCATTGCAGGCCAAGAGGAGAGCACGCAAGGGAAACGAGTGTGAGCAATACTAAATGGAGTGCTTCAGGCAGGCAGAGCTAGAAAAAGAGAGAGGTAAAGTCCATACAGATGAGTGGCAAAGAATCAAAGCTGATGTGTGAATAAGAGTTGAAGATGAAGAATGCAAAAGAGTCTTTAGCGAGGAGCAGAGAAAAATAGTTGCGGCAGGACTTGGCAACCTTTATGGTGAGACATGAGCAATAAACCAAATCCAATGCTACATGATAGACTCAGCTGTCCAGGTGCCTATGATAATAGTGGCCTAAACAACATCACCATTCACAACAGTGATTCGCCGTGCCATCTTGCATTTCTTACATAGAACACTATGAGGGGAGGACAGACCCTCTGGAGCACCAAGGGTCCTATCACATCTAGATGGAGTTTGAGGCAGTTGAAGACGCTATCATATGTAGGGCGTTTCCACTAACATTTGGAGAGGCAGCTAGGGCTTAGTTCACGGGTCTAAGGCTATGAAGCATTGGATCATTCAAACAGCTAAAAGATACCTTCGTAACTTAATTTTTAAGGGGCCATACTTGTGAAAAAACCTCCCTCCCACCTATCTTCAATTGTCCAGAGAGAAAAGGAGTCTCTGAAGATGTACGTTCAGAAGTTCACAGAGGCCATGATGCAGATCAAGGGGGAAAGTGACGAATGTGCAATGCAGATCATGCGTGATGGTTTAATAAATGAGGACTTCATCAGGGCTATCTCTAGAAACCCACCTTAGACATTTCCTGAAATGTTAGTTGGGGCCCACAAGCATATCTCGGCGGAGGAAATCATCAAGTCACGCAGGACTCGAGGGCAATAGGTGAACACAGAAATGAGTCTAGGAGAAACCAGCGATGTGGACCCCTAGGGAGCAAGCGAAATGGTAAGGAAGATAACCAGACGCCTCGCTTCCAGAGGAACAGGTTTAAAAGATTCACTTCCTAGAATACGACACACATCGAAATGCTAATGAAAATGGAAAGGAGCAATGTTCTAAAAAAATCTACCCAGATTAAGCAGCTATCCAGGTTCCAGAACTAGATGAGGTATTGACGATATCACAAAGATCATGGACATGATACAGATGAATGCATGAAGTTGAAGGAAGAGATAAATACCCTCATTCAGAGAGGATAGCTGCGTGAGTTTGTAGCAGGAGTGCCCAGACCTGGTTCTCAGAATACCAAAGCTCTACAACTAGATCAGCCAGGGCCAAATGGAGCAAGCATAGCACCACTCCTGCCGTGTCATATCCAAGGGAACATCCAGATCATTTTTGGGGGACCTAGAGTAGGCGATGACTCGAATGGATCAAGGGAAGCTTATGCGAGAGATGCCAGAGGATGCAAATAGGAGTATGAGGTAAACTTCATGACCAGGCTGCTAAAGACCGCTCAGGCAGACCCTGTCTCCCTAACATTGAATGACTAGGAAGTCCTGAACATCCATCACTTGCATGGCGATGCAATTGTGATAGTCGCCCAAGTGGTTAATCACATGTTTTTTTGAATGTTAATCGATAACGGGAGTTTAGTGGATATTTTGTACGTTATAGCCTATGACGTGATGGATTTGAAAAGGAAAGTACTCAAGCCAGTCAAGGTCCCTCTATCATGCTGGTCTCTCTAGAGGGATCTGATGAGCTTCCTTTAACAATAAATGAGGAACCCAACATAGCAACAATTATGGTTAACTTTCTCATCATGAATACACCATTAACATACAATGCGATACTTGAAAGGCTGACCCTGAATGCCTTGAAAGTAGCCACCTCAACTTATCGGATGGTGAAATTCTCAATCCGAGGAAGGGGTACATGCTACATTCGACGATACCAGTACAATTCAAGGAAGTGTTATGCTACGTATCTCAAGGATAAGAGCATACCTTTGGAGTCATTTACCAACAGCTTGCCTAGGCCTAAAAAGGAAAGACTTAATCATCTATTTAGTCACCTCCGAACGACAGAGCTTCGAGTAAGCTATGAGCAGTAAACCACCTCAAAGGAGCTGAAAGAAAAAAAAACTTTCCTCCAAGCATAAATGCTCTGAGCCTCCCTCAAAGAGGTCAATCCTAGTTGTACTGTCAAAATTAGATCTGCTTAATGAGGAAGTCAGGGAGCTTAGGTATGAGACATTTACTGAAGAAGATAGCTTAAGCTCAGGCACAGGCCGAATACACTGGAGTAGGTTGTGAAAAGGAGAGAACCAGGAAGATGAAACAGAAAACCAACGAAAAAGAATCCCTCAAGAGGAAGCAGTAAACGAGCTCTCCAATGTCAAGCTGGATTCGAGTGACCCGATGAAGACTACAAGAATCAGTACAATGCTTCCATTCGAGTTGAAGGATGCCTTTGTGAAATTCCTGAATGACAATTCAGATGTCTTTGCTTGGTCTCATAAGGACATGCCTGGAATCGATTTGGAAGCAATGGTACATAAGCTAAATTTTGATCCCAGCTTCAGGACAATCAAGCAAAAAAGGAGAGCTTTCAATCTCGAGAGATACGAGGTGATCAAGAAGAAGGTGGATAAACTTTTGAAGGCAGAACTCATCAATGAGGTATTATATCCTACCTGGTTGGCAAACGTGGTGCTCGTAAAGAAAAGTAATGGAGAATAAAGGGTGTGCGTGGACTTCACAGACCTAAACAGGGCATGCCCCAAGGATAGCTTCCCGTTGCCAAATATTAATCATCTTGTGGACTCGACGGTGGGAAGTGAATTGTATAGTTTCTATGACACATTCAAAGAGTTCAATCAGATCAGAATGCACCTCGACGACCAGGAAAATACTGCTTTCGTTACTAACCTTGGGTCGTACTATTATAAGGTGATACTATTTGAGCTTAAGAACACTAGAGAAACTTATCAGATGTTGGTGAACTAGATGTTCTTCGAACAAATCGAGAAGACTATGGAGGTGTATGTGAACGACATGTTGGTGAAGAGTATCAAGGCAGCCGAGCACCTGACTCACTTGGATGAGATGTTCAGCATCCTAAAAAGGCATAAACCCAGCAAAGTGCACATTCAGAGTATCATATGGGAAGTTTCTGGGTTTCATGGTAAACCAGCGAGGAATCAAGGCCAACCCCGAAAAGATCAGAGCAATCATGGAGATGAGTACGTACACTCTCTATCCTTCCAATGAGCTAACTTATTATGTGTACATTGTGTTTGGTAAAACAATGACCAACAAATTGTTGATTAATTTTTGGTGTTTTGTTAGGGACATATTGGTGCAAATGACACAAAATTTTTGGTGTTTTTTTGCCTCCTTCGTCCCAGCAACTGCTCCACCTTTGGTCTTCACTACATTTGGATCTCTTTTAATGTTGTGTTTCCCTTTTCTATCTCCAATTGTCAATTTTTTTTGTCAAATACCCTCGCCACTTCTTCCAATCCTCTTGCCGAATTAAACATTTCTCTTTTGGCAACTTCATACCCTTCTTTTGTCTTTGATCCAAACAAACATATCTTGTTATTAATTACGCTCAAGGAGGCATACCGAAGCGATGTTGCTACCTCATTTGATAATTCACATACACCGCATTATTGTTTTGTTCCATTTATCTTTGCGTCCTTTCTCCAAAGAGGTACAATCAATGATTCATGAATTTTATCAAGATGCTTTTGCTTCATGATGTACAATGCATGACTACAAGGAATGCCAACACTGTCAAACAAGTTGCTTCAACATTCTATATGGTTATGTTAAGTGACATTCCATTTGGATTGAGGTTCTCTAAACTTAGTCAAGCAGTACATTCTCTTGTCTTTGTATTCGATGCAGTCATTTTTATCAACAATGCCTTATCCTATAGCGGGAGTTGTACTTTCTTATAAAATTTCCTTGTGTATACTTCTCCTGCATGTTTCTTATAATGCTTGAGGTGTGTAATAGAGACTGCAATCGTAGATTTACTCTTAACATCTCTGTGCAACTCTTTATTCTGTACCTGTGATATAGCCCGATCTACCTTCATGATGAACTCATATAACTTCAATCTGTCTTTTACATATTTGTTCGTACAGAAATTCATGCTCTCACATCTCTGAGTGCTACACAAGCCATCAAATTTTTTTCCTTCATGAATGCTTTGGCTCACAGTGCCCGTGTCTTATGCATCTTTTTTATCCATTCATTCCCATGCAACGAAAATTTGTCAAGCATGCGAGTCCAGCGATTTTGGAACTCTTCCACACTGTACTCACTCATCATGCAATCAGTGAATGCCTATACCTTGTATAGATCATGTAAGTTTGCTTGAGCATTTCTCTCTATATGCCATGTGCATAGTCAGTGGTTCAAGTGAGGAAAGATATCTTGAATTGCTTTTCTCATCGCCTTATCTCTATCAGTTATCACTGAATTAGGATGCTTATTATACATAGCTTGGAGGAACGTATGTAGTATCCATGTATACTTTTCTACTGATTCATCGACTAACAATACCATTTAAAATTTGCATGCCCTGCTATGATGGTTTACACCCACTAGTATCACTAGTGGCTTCCCATACGCATTCAGTTTGTAAGTTGCATTGAATGCCATCACATCCCTAAAACAACGGTAATCAAATCGAGATATTGAGTCCACCCAAAATATGTTTGCAAGTCTATTTTTTTGAGTCATTTGTATACTTGAAGAATAGATCTGGATCTATCTCTTTCTTAGTATGGAAGTGGCGATCAAACTTTCTGCATCCATTTTGTGTATACCATAATTGATGTCAGCTATAAATGTATTGTGCAAATCTTTCAATGTGAACCCCACTTGATCATATCCACCAACTTTATCCACCATGTAGTCCATTATTTTAGATGTTCCAATACCAATATGGTGCATGCCTTTAGCTTGTGCCAGATAGGGATCTTTAACTGATCGTTTCAATCGAAGACATTGTAGTTGGTGTCCATGTAGCAAAAGATGTGAATGACCATGTACAAATTTTGTCACTATCCAATTGCCTTTTGACCTATTTATAATCACACCAAATAAAGCTGGACACCCTACTCGAGTTAGTACCCTCGGTTTCCTTTGTCTATCTTTTCTTTTGTGCCACACATGGCTTCTATATCCTTCTTTGTCATAAACCCATACTTATTTATGAATGTCCTCGTTACAATCATTTTTAACATGATGCTTGCGCACACTAATCATGTCTTTAGAAGACAAAAAGAACCATATGTCTTTCCATCTCTGAATTCCATTTGTACATCTTCGTGGTTCATACTCACTGAACCTGTCTGCATATTATCATCATCTACTGCATCTTTGCTTTTGCTTGCACTCTTTGTGACTGAATTATTGCAGTTCATATTCAATGTTGTGAAATTTTTTGAACTATCATCCCTACGAGCATCCACTTAATGTATCACTTATTAAAAAGTATCAATATATGCAAAGTTTCCTGCAATGATAAAAAATAAAAAAATACATTTTCGCAACAGTAACTGAACATACCAGAAATATTGATATTTGCAATATCAATTAGACTGAGTTTCTACTGTCTCCTAATAATATTCCCACCATAATAAGATACTAAGGATACTTATTAATAGTATATCTTCATGGTTCAAACATATTTCTTTCCATCAGTTTCAGTTGAAAAAAGAGAAATAGGGACTGGAAATACCTCACTTGGTGTTGGAAAGCTTTGTGTTTTGCATCACACGCGTATGGTTCACGCTGCATTTGAAATTTGGATCTAGTTCAAATGCTAATCTGAAATGCAAGTTGGTCTTGAAATGGTTTGGAATGAGTAGTCAAACGGAAGACAGACTTATTTTGTGTGTTTGAACATGACAATGGAAAGATGGGGATGTTGGTAAGGCATGTATGACTGTGGTTGGACATGCACCAAACCAATACTTGCTCTCACATTTATTACAAAATATTTTGACTATCAACCTCATGTGATCAAAATTATTTACACAGTTAGGTTGAGTAATGAATTCATGTTTTAATTAATTTATGGTGCATACTACTATCGTATTTTTTGGGGTGTCCCTGTGTTTTACCTTATAAATATACGCAGGTGCCCTGCCATTAAGAACTGGGTCAATAGTGATCAAAAATGAAATATTTGTTCTGTGTATTACACGGGGTACCCTACATAGTAATACAATGTAAAAGGCAAGCACATTTTTGGTGTCATTGCCTTTTTTCCCGTACATGTTACGTGAGGCCCCTGGAGAGACAGCGGGGTATATTCTTAATAGATTCTTAAAGCTTTACCCCATGTGTTATACGGGGCACCCCGCAGGTCCAAGCTTTACCCCATGTGCTAATCATATTTGGTGTCACTGTTTTTTGTCCAGTACATGTTACGTGGGGCTGCCGAGGAGACAGCAGGGTATATTCTTAATATAATTTTAAAGCTTTACCCCGTATGTTATACGGGGCATCCCTCACTTTAATATGGGTATTGTGGTGAAAATTGATAACTCGCAAGAGCATGAATCAACAAGTAATAAAGGGGTTTCTATGAGAAAACCGATATCGATCCCATAGGAAATAATGTCTCTAGAATTGAAATTAAATCTATTATTAATCAAATTAAGCGAAGTAAAAAAGTATTTTGGTTGAGTGATTGTTGTTGAGTAGCAAAGCAATAATTAAAAGAAAGCAATTATAAAAGCAAAATAAGGCAGCAAGATTAATTAACGAAAAGTTCAAAGGTTTGATGAAACAACGATTATGACTTTACCACTATTATTCCTATTTAGTCCTAATGCATGATAGATTCATAAGGTTAACCCCCCTTTGACCACAAGTAACTAGAAGTTGATTCCTCAATGCATTCTAGTCTAGCAAACACAACGTATTTAATTATCCCTAATCTAAATACCAAAATTTAAGCTCTAAGACATGCAAAACCAATAAGTTATTGTCAAAGTTGTCACTAAGGCATACAATATTCCCATAACCATGTATTTCATTGCCCATCCATATAATATCCCTTATTCTTAAGCCAATATAATACTAGATCTATCCACCTTTTCATGGAAGCATTAAGAACTACAATGAAATATTAACCATGAATATGAATCAAAATCAAACATTCTTTAAAAATTAAATACTCATAATAGGGCTACATAATAATCCTTAAAATAAATTTGTTACACATGTTCTTAAGAATAGCCATCAAATATTCTGAAGAAAACATATATCAAATAACAAAAGAATTGAAAATAGAGAAACAAAACCAATAGTTGATGGCTGTCGAATCTCTCCTCCAATCTTCCTTTTTTTGTTTCTCCAAAATATGCTTCAAAAACAAGGTTGAAATCCTCCACATGTGCTGGCCGAAACTCTCCCTTGATCAAGAACTTGTGTGTAGCCAAAATCTTCTTTGTAAAACCCTTAAACTAAAATAAAAACCTAAAACTTCAGACCTTAAAACTTGAACTTGCCATGTAACTTGATGTGTGAGAATTGTGAATAGGTTAATAAGTGAATGGTAGAAAAGCTGAATGAATAATGCTTCAAGATGCATAGTATTTATAGGAAAGGTTATACTAGTTAAACTAGGAAAACCCTAGAGTTATTATCTAACCCTAGATCTAATTCCAATCCAATTGGAGATAATATATTATCACGATCAAATCTCCCATAATTCCTTCATATGGCTGGACCTCTAGGGTTATTTAGGTAATTGGTGCCCCACATTCACACTTAGATAAGGAAACAATCCAAATCCCTTTAGGAATCCAATTTCTCTCTAATTCTAATTCATTTTCTAATTATTATTCTAATTAATATAATTAGAATAATTTGACCTCCTATGTGGCATATCATGTGGCAATAAATGTACACCTGGCTAGAGAGTGATGATGTGGCAGTCCATGCATAGGTGTCATCCTATTAGGCAAATACACTTTCCTTTTATATCTTTGATGTCCTTCAGAATATTCCAAGTATACTTTGGATGACCAAATGAACTCCAAATTCACTGATTCAAGTTGAAAAGTTAAGTCTATATATTAGCTTTCCAGGCATATCTTCATTGCATAAAATGAACGTCGTGAAGGCACTCAAACTCCAATTTCCCTAAGGTAGTGTAAGTATGCCTCAACTGTTGAAAATGTTGATCTTCTAACTCAAACTGGTACTGATTAGCTTATCCAATTGCAATGAAACTTTACAGAATTGAAGCTCAATGAATCAGCAATCATTTTCAACTAGAATTGTACAAAACCTTTATGTGTAGCTCCATATATGATTTCTCAGTAAAGATTACGCAGAAATACAGTAAATTCCAGCGTTTCCTCTTCTTTCTCTAAAAATACAATAATTTAGTAATTTTCATTAACAATTAACTCTAAACTAACTAAAATCCAATATAAAATATTGCATAAAAATATTAATTTTTTATGCCAATCAATTATCTCTAAATTGAAATTTGCTAGTCCCTAGCGACGAAAGAAAGAACTAAAAACACCGTACCTATAAAATACCCAAATACCTTGATGAAGGGCCTCAAAAATTGCACAATCATATTAACTCAACAGTAATTTCCAAGTAATCATGCATTTCAATACCTTATCTTCTATTCAACATAATCATTACTTTCAAAGTGTGTGTGTGAAATCAAATAATACACTCAATAGCATGCAATTGAATAAATCTACACTAAATAGAGATTATAAAGTATGAACCACCATATGCTTGACATAATTAATAGCTCTCCACTAATGTAGGTCAATGAATTACCTAGAATCATTAAGACTTTATAGGCTTGTAATGTAAAGGCTAAAAGGTAATGGTTAGAAGAAAGAAAATGATAGGAAAATAAAATTCAAAGAAAGAAACTTATGAATAATATGCTTATAAAACTTTTTGTTTTCTCCTTTCAAATACACTTTTTTTTCTTCCTTTCCTTCAAACTCCACAAACTTTTTTTTTTCTTTTCACAACACATTCTTTGTTTTTCTTTTTCTTTCACAGCTCCTTTTTCACTTTGTGTTTTCTTTTTCTTTCACAACTCCTTTTCCTCTTTTTTCTTTTTCTTTTTCCTTCTAACCCCCAAATTGTTCTTTTTTATACCTTGCTCAAACTTCTTTTTCTACATCAAGGATACATCATAGCCAAATTTCACTAACATTACCATGCCCAAATTATTTTCTACTTTACTCCACCAATTACAAAATTATAAGCATATATCCATTTAAACATAAGCTCTCTTTAATAATGTGTATAGGGTATGAAAAATTTATTTAGGCTCAAAAAGGTAAGTCAATGTGGTTTAAAGAACAAAAAGACTCTAATATGCAATCTTTTATGCATCATAAAAATGGCTCAAACATGGTACTAACGGATAAATATTTCAAAGGTGGGCTAGAAAGGTTCAAACTAAAAACAAAAATGGCCTAAATAAAATTCAAAGTAATGCATCTCTATAGGATTTTGCCTTAAGCAATAATTATGCAAGTTCTAGAGTTAAAAAATAATCACTCCAATTTAATGCAAACCTTCTCCAAAATACAATCTAGATCATGCATATTTTACAAAGTGCTCAAAATGGTTTTGAAAGTAACAACATGTGAATTTAACTTTAGACATTAGAGAATACACAAAAACAATTCCACTACCTAAAAATCAATTTATTCTTAATCATATTCTTATCATAGGCTCATCAAAATATTTAAAACCACCTAAAACTGAAAATTCAGCAATCAAAAATCAAGAGTTTAAAAACTAAACCTAAACATAAATAAATAAAAACTAAAGAAGAAAACTTTATAACAAAAAGAAACACCCCCAAATTAAGATGAACATAGCTCTCAATGTTAAAAATAAGAAAATTAAACAAAATAAAGAGTAAAGGTAAAGAAAGCTCCCCCAATTGGATGTAATGCAAACAAATTGCAAATTTTAAGCTCACAATCCTTCCTTGGCCAAATACACCTTCTATTATTCTCCTTTTAGTTTCTCTTCTTTGACACATAAAAACACAAAACAAAAAAAATTAAAATGAATTTAGAAAAAAAAAAGAAATTTAAAACTTTGGCTTGCCTCCCAAAAAACACTTGTGTCAAGTCTTTAGCTTGACTTTCTTATGAAGCTCATCTTGGCTTCTTCCTTTGATTGCCTCTATCACCTAGCATCCCCAAAAGTGATTTCTCCCTTGTATACCTTAAAAGCTTGAGTCTTTTAGATTTTATTGATTCATACATATAAAACTTTTCTATTCTAGAATCATGTCTTAACTTTAAAGTATCATTGCATACAATAATCTTTGCCTTGCCAGTAGCTAAAAATGGGTGTCCTAAAATTATTCTATTACTCTCATTAAATACCACAAAATCAACTAAGAAAAAAAACATACCAACCTCTACCCTAGAATTCATGGCTATCCCTAAAGGACTAATTTGGCTTGGATCGGCCATATTCACTGTCATAGTGGTTGGTGTCAACTTCAAACCTAGCTTTTTTTGCAATACTATTATCCATAACATTAATAGACGCACCCAAATCACATAGGCAATTAGATAACTTTTTTCTACCAATGATGCAAGATATCTCAAATCTTTCTTGGTATTCTATCTTTCTAGACCTTTTTTATTTATCGTATTTTTTACTAATGAAGGTTTATCCTTATAAAACGTTTCCTTAGTAAGGCCATCTTCACTTAGTAGTTCCAATTTTTTTTTTCTCTAAATCAATCCTAGTTCTACTAATGGCTAAGAAAGGCTTACCAAAAATCAATGAAGCATTAGGATCCTTCATCTTTATCACTCTAAAGTTCATCATATACTCAATAGATCCAACCTTAATTGGAACATCCTCCAAGATAACTTTAACTTTAACATGAGTTTTGTCGCCGAAGGTGATATCATCATTGGTTGAAAGAAGCCATCTATAATCTAAACTCATGCAAATAGAAAAAGACATAAAATTAGTAGCAGCACCAAGATTTCATAAAGCATTAGAAAATTTAACATTTTTTATTTTGCAATCAAAAGTAAATTTTCCAAAATCTTGAAATTTCTTTGGAAACTCTTGGTATTCATTACTTTCTTCTTCTATTTCTCCCTCTTCTTCTTGTCTACTTTCTTCGGCCTCTCTTTCCCTAATTTGATAAGCAATTCCTTTTTGATCAATAAAAATATAACCATCATATACTTGATTAAGGTCATACATGGGATGAAAGGCATCTTCATTAAAAGCACTACTTTCACTCTACTAATCCCATATATTAATTCTTAACTTTCTCTCCTCTTCTAAGACAAGATACTCAGGCATATCAACCTCTTAACTTTTTTCACCAATGTCATTAGAATCTATGATTTCCTTAGCACATTCTTCAATTGGCTTATCCACAAGCAAGGCATCTTTCTTCACTACTTCGGCCACCACCTCTCTTTGGGTTCCGAATTTCTATTTTTCCAAGGCCATTTCTCTTTTTACCATCCTTTTTCCTTTCACTTCTTCATTGTAAGTCCAACTATCTTACTTTGGATCTTCTTCCTCCATCCATTCTTCAATTTCAGCCACCTTTTCAGAAATTGCTTGACTTTTTTCCTTCTTGGCCGATTCCTCCATATCAACCTTCTTTAAGTTGATGATCTCTTCTTTGGATGGAATTCTCTTATCTTGAGCACATCGAGACTCCTTTGTAACAAAGGGCCAACCTTCTTCCACTCCTTAGCTCTGCCGCTTGAACATCCTATTTTGGATTGATTTAAGTTTGACTCGAAAAAGTGCCCATTGGTCTTGGAATAGCTTGAGTGAGTTGCCCTATTTGCATCCCTAGTCCTTTAATTGCTGCCTTTGTTTCCTGAATAAAAGCACTAGACGTTTCATCCATTTTAATCATAGATTGCTCAAGTAAAGATATAGTAGTAGGAGAAGCATTATTAGCTTGAGATTGAGGTTGAGTTTGAGAAGTATTTTAGAAATTTGAGGACTAAAATTGTTGATGTTGTTGAGATAGAATTTGATAGATTCCTCGTTGTTGTCCTCCTTGGGTGTTTTGAATTATCTCTCCATGAAAAATGTGGAGGTTTCTCCATCCTGGTTTGTAAATGTTGGAGAATGGGTTGTTGTTGCTATTACCTTGTCGTAAATTCCTTACAAAATTAACATCATTAGTTTCAATAGGATTCCGTAATTGACAATTTATACTCTTATAGTTATCCCCACAATATTCACAACAATTAAAATTAGAATTATTTGAAATATTATTTAAATTGTTGGAACCCAAGATCTCAAGTTGCTTTGTCAGGATTGCAATTTGACTACTCCATTTATCTATCTTATCCTCTTCATGGACAACCATGGTCTTCTTAGGATGTAGACTCCTTTCACTTGCCCATTGCGAATTGATCGCTATCTCTTCCAATAGGTCGTATGCATCTTCTTGAGACTTATTTAGCAATGCACCACCTGCAGCAGCATCCACATTATTTCTCATTATATAATTCAACCCATTATAAAAATTTTGGACTTGACTCCATATGGGCATCCCATGGGGTGGACACTTCCTCAGTAATTCTTTTAACCTCTCCCAAGCTTCATAAAAAGACTCTCCATCTAATTGGTGAAAAATATTTATCTCATTCCTAAGTTTGGTGGTTTTAATAGGTGGGAAAAACATATTTAAAAACTTAAAAGCTAAATTATCCCAAATGATAATACTTCCTGGAGGTAAATATTGTAACAAACTTTTAGTTCTATCCCTTAGAATAAAAGGAAACAACCTAAGTTTAACAGCGTCCTTAGCAATTCAATTGTACTTTACTAACTCACATACATCACAGAAATTCAATATATGTTGGTTAGGATCCTCACTAGGTAACCCTCTAAATTGATAATTGTTAAGCATAGACATAGTAATAGGTTTGACCTCAAAGCTAGGTGCATCAATAGGTGGTCTCGTAATAAAAAACATATCATCAACCCCTTCTAGGTGCAGCATAATCCCTAATGGTCCTATAACCTTGATTATTAGGAACTTCAAGAATTACAGGGTTACTTTGGTTTTCCATGTTATCCTCTCTTTCAATATTACTAAACAAAGTCTCTCTAACTTCGCTACTCCTTAACCTCCTCAAATCTCTCTTAGATAGTTCAGTATTAAAAGGTAAATTCATAAAACAAAAGAAACAAATAAAAAACTAAACAAACAAATGAAAAATAGAAATTTAAACTTACAAAATTAAAACAATTTAGCAACTAAAATTAAAGTTAAAAATCAAATTAAATAAACTAAATAAACTTAGAAGATTAAAACTAATAGAAAACCAAATAAAACTTAAAGAAAACACAAACCTAAAGCAAAATAAAACTAAAAACAGCAAGCAAATCAAAATAAAAGTGCAGTTATTTTTTTTTTTTCAATTTTGGATTTTAAATATTTCTTTTAACTAAACAAAAGACTAAACAAATAACAACTAAACAAAACTCAAATTCAGTAAATTAAACCTAAAAACCGAAAAAATAGAAACAGCAAACAAACTATTATTATTATTATTATTATTATTTTCAAAACCATAAACAATTTATAAACCTAAACTCATGAATTAAAATGAACTACTTAGCTACTTCGATTTTCTCCTTCTTCAAACTCGAATTGAATTTCTTTGGATCTAAGAAAGCTCTCCAATTGTTGTTCTTTGAAGCTAAAACCGAACCTACACAAAAACAAAAACAAAAATTAAACTAAAAACAGAAATTTGATCAACAATAAAATTTAAATCGAAACTAGAAATAATTATTCCCTGGAAACGGTGCCAAAAACTTGTTGTGGTGAAAATTGATAACTCGCAAGTGCACGAATCAACAAGCAATAAAGTGGTTTCTATGAGAAAACTGATATCGATTCCACAGGGAATAATGTCTCTAGAATTGAAATTAAATCTATTATTAATCAAATTAAGCAAAGCAAAAGTGTATTTTGGTTGAGTGATTGTTGTTGAGTGGCAAAGTAATAATTAAAAGAAAGAAATTATAAAAGCAAAACAAGGCAGCAAGATTAATTAATGAAAAGTTCAAAGGTTTGATGAAACAATGATCATGACTTCACCACTATTATTCCTATTTCACCCTAATGCATGATAGATTCATAAGGTTAACCCCCCTTTGACCACAAGTATCTAGAAGTTGATTCCTCAATGCATTCTAGTCTAGTAAGCACAAGATATTTAATTATTCCTAATTTAAATACCAAAATTTAAGCCCTAAGACATGCAAACACAATAAGCTCTTGTCAAAGTTGTCATTAAGGTGTGCAGTATTCCTATAACTGTGTATTTCATGGCCCATCCATATTATATCCCTTATTCCTAAGCCAATATAATGCTAGATCTATCCACCTTTTCATGGAAGCATTAAGAACTACAATAAAATATTAACCATGAATTGAATCAAAATCAAACATGCATTAAAATCTAAGTAGTCATAATAGGGCTACGTCATAATCCTTATAAAAATTAGTTACACATGTTCTTAAGAATAGCCATCAAATATTCTAAAGAAAACATATATCAAATAACAAAAGAATTGAAAATAGAGAAAGAAATCCAATAGTTGATGGCTGTCAAATCTCTCCTCCAATCTCCCTTATTTTTCTTCTCCAAAATATGCTTCAAGAACAATGTTGAAATCCTCCACAGGGGCTGGCTGAAAATCTCCCTTGATCAAGAACTAGTTTGTAGCCGAAATCTCCTTTGTAGATACCCTCAAAACTAAAATAAAAACATAAAACTCCAGACCTTGAAACCTAAACCTGCCGTGTGACTTCATGTGTGAGAATTGTGAATAGGTGAAGAAGTGAATGGTAGAAAATCTGAATGAATAATGCTTTAAGGTGCATGGTATTTATAGTAAAGGTTCTACTTGTTAAACTAGGAAAACCCTAGAGTTATTATCTAACCCTAGATCTAATTCCAATCTAATAAGAGATAATATATTATCACAATCGAATCTCCCATAATTCCTTCATATGGCTAGACATCTAGGGTTATTTAGGTCATTGGTGCCTCACATTAACACTTAGAAAAGGAAACAATCCAAGGCATGCACCTATTTGGTGTCATTGCCATATGTACCGTGCATGTTAGGCGAGGGCCCCAGGGACATAGCGGGGTATATTCTTAAGATTTTCTTAAAGATTTACCCCATGTAATACATGGGGTACCCCGCACTCAGAGATGGGAAACAAATGCCAACATTTTTGTGTGTCTCTGCCTTCTATCCTAATCATTAATCCGGGGCCCCTGCAGGATATGGCGGGGTATATTCTTAACAACTGTATTACATATTTACCCCATGTAATTTACAAGGTACCCCACACTCTGATATGAGAGGCATCTGGATCAATTGTTTGGTGCCTTTGCCTTCTATCCTGATCACTAATGTGGGGCCTTTGCGGTATATGGAGGGGTATATTCTTAAGAGATGTATTACAGATTTACCCCATGTAATATACAGGGTACCCCGCTCTCAGAGACAGGAGGCATCTAGATCAATTGTTTAGTGACTTTGCCTTCTATCCCGATCATTAATGTAGGGCCCTCCTGGGATACGGCTGGGTATATTATTAACAGTTGTATTACAGATTTACCCCGTGTTATATATGGGATAACCTGCACTTAGAGATGAAAGGCATCTTGATCAATTTTTTGGTGTCTCTATCTTTTATCCTAATCATTAATGTGGGGCCCCTGCGGGAGACAACATGTTATGTTATAAAGGAAAATGAAAGTTTTACCCCTGTGGGGTCTTTTTCTGTTTCCTTGACCTCTTTTGATAGTTCGCGGGGGCCTCTGACTCAAATAAAGGGTAGTGAAATGTTGTGGTATATTTTAGATTAACTCACAAGTGTACGAATCAACAAATAATAAATTGGATATCTTTTAAAAAGAAAACCGATATCAATCCCACGAGGAATAATGTCTCTAGTTATTGAAATTAAATCAATTGTAAATTAAACTAACAAAAGTAAAAGAGAGTTGTTTTTGAATGATTGTTGTTTAGTAGCCAAGCATGAATTAAAAGTAAAGCAATATTAAAAACAAGAACAAAGCAGCAAGTAGTTTATCAAGATTTTAAGAAAACAAAGATTATGACTTCACCACTATTACCCTTATTTAGCCCTAATACATTATAGATTCATACGTTAACCCCCCTTTAACCACATATGACTAGAAGTTGATTTCTCAATGCATTCTAATCTAGCAAGCACAAAATATTTAATTATCCCTAATATAAATACAGAAATTTAAGCCCTAAGACATGCAAACCCAATAAGATCTTGTTAAAGTTGTCACTAAGGCATGCAATATTTCTATAACCATGTATTTTATTGTCCATCCATACTTATATCCCTTATTTATAAGCCAATATAAATACTTAATCAATCCACCTTTTCATGGAAGCATTAAGAACTATAATAAAATATTAACCTTAAACATGAATCAAACTTAAATATGCATTAAACACTAAATATTCGTACTAGGGTTACATCATTATCCTCATAGAAAAATTAGTTATACATCATCTCTAAATTATCCATCAAATAAATAAGAGACAACATAGTTTAAATAGCAAAGAAAATAATAGCTAAGAGATCAAATCCAAAGTTGATGGATGTTGGATTCAGTTTTTCAATCTTCTTCTATTGGCTTCTCCAAACTATGATCCAAGTCACAAGGTTGACTCCTCCAACGGCTGGCTGAATTTCCTTTGCATTAGGCTTTGTGTATCACAACTTTACTATGAAATAACCTTTAAAAACTTAGCATAAAACCTAAAACAAAGTTGCTGTTGCCGTGAGAATGGGGAGAGAAGAGAAGGGATGTTCGGCTGGAGAAGGATAAAGTGTTGCCGTGAGGGCTGGTGGTGAAAACTTGTTTTTTTCTTTCTTTCAACAATGCATGGTATTTATAGGGAATGTTTAGGATATGCTTAACCCAAAAATCCTTCTAAAACCTAGAGAATATAGGAGATAATATGTAAACATAATCTCAAACTCCCATATTTCCTAGCATGGCAGGCCACCTCATGGAGATGAAGGTAAAATGTGTCTCATGTTCACACTAGAGATAAGGAAACATTCCTTATCTCTTTAGGAATCATATTTATATTCAACTCTAATTCCTTTTATTCTAGATATTATTCCAATTAATATAATTAGAATAATCTGACCATCCATGTGGCATATGATGTGGTAAATTTTGTACACATGGCTAAAGTGTGATGATATGGCAGTCCAATCATCAATATCATCCTAGTAAGCCAAAATACTTTCCTGTTATATCTTCCATGACCGCTAGGCAGAGTCCAAGTACCTTGTGAATGATCAAATGGACTCAGAATTCATTTATTATGGTTGAGAAGTGAGGTCTATGTCTTAGCTTTCCAGGAATATCTTTTGTTTTTTTTTTTCACAATTTGGACATCGAGAAGATACTCAAATTCTAATTTCCCTGAGATGGTGTAAATCTGCCGTAACTGTTGGAAATATTGATTTTGTAAATCAAACTGGCACTGATTGGCTGAACCATTTGCAATGAAAGTTTGCATCATTGAAGCCTAGTGAATCAAGAATCATTTGCAACTAGAATCACACAAAACCTAAAAGTGTATCTCCATATATGATTTTCTCAGTAAAGGTTGCACAAAAATACAATAATTCTAGCACTTGTCTTTCTTTTACTGAAAATAGAAAAATAAAGTAATTAAGTACTTTTCACTGACAATTAATTATAAAATAGCTTAAATTCAATATAAAAAGTGGCATAAAATCATTAACATTTTATGCCTATCATCAAAAAATTAGGGCTTGTCGGGAAATTTGGGGGGGAAGAACTTTTCTCTTGCATCTGCAATTAATGGCACTAATTTCTCCGGTTCATTCGACGAGTTCCAGTAATTACTAAAGGATTTCATCTATCGTCAACATCCATTCATATTGAAACTATTCCCACTTGGTGTGTGTTGAAGGAATAGACTTTTTATTGAGGAGTCGGTGAACCTCAAGCATGGGGAGGGTGAAGCAAACAACCGGCAAAGTGAAACCGCCGCAAAAGCGGAAGAGAACCAATGTTTCCATCGACCATGAAAGAGAAGCTGAAACGTCAACCCCACAACCAAGAATCAGGGGCAGCATAGACCCCAACATCAATGAATCCAGGCCACGGGGAGACACCCTCGATGAGGTAATGAATCTTCTTGCTACCAATGTTTAATCGTAGTAATGTATCATATTTTAGGATGCATGATTTATGTTGTCCACGGGGAGACATTAATCGTAGTAATGTATTCAATGCTCAAAATATTTTGTTTTTTAAATCATTAAAAGGACACCGGAATGAATAGTTCTTGCATGATAATTTTGAAAATTGGAAGTGGATTCGTTCTAGGAGAAATCCAAAGTTGTAGAGTTAATTTTAAAAATAGTTCTATGTTAATGGAAAATTTGCTAAGTTAATGGAAACAAATATGCAGCACTAGTTTTGTTGGTAGGAAGTATTGTAATTTTGTTTTATTTTTCATGTGCCCTTATGGCACATTTTATGTTATGCAGCTAAATCTTGTAAAGCTATTCATTTTTATGCTTTCTTTTGTCCCGTGCTCTAAGTATAGAATAGTGGCTTGAGGAAGTCATTACTTCATGGTCTTCTTCTTAATCTTGAAGGAAGTCATTACTTCATGTATCACCTGTTTTAGTGAACTTGGTGTCAAATGCCGATATTGGGGTCTAAGCTGCCCGGGGTTTTAGGGTTAAATCTAAAAGCCATAGTATTAAAGGAGCTTTATCATTTTTTGTGTATTCGCTAAATTTGGCATGATTTAGTTGAAGATGTATATTTCTTTTTTCAAATGGATAATAACTTATATTGTTATTTATTTAAGTTCTAGAGGTGTAATTATTGATTTCTAGTATTTAGATTGCAAATTTATAACTTTCAAAATTGAATGGATGAATCTTTCCATTATTGACATTGCCACATGGATCTATATGGTAACAACTCAACTACAACTTCAAGTGGTTAACTTCTAAGTAAGAGACTTAATTGACAAAAAAAATTTGTTTTCCTGATTTCTTGAGCCATGACCTTAATTGTAACCCTGAATGTCCAGCTGCAAGCAAAATTAACCAAGTCCTTAAAACAATGTTTTGGTGTTAGTTGCAGTACCTAAAAAATATAAGTAAAGTAGAAACCATGGAATTTATATTGTTATGAATAAAAAATTCCTTTCATGGGTTTAGTGTTCTAATTTAATTCTTTAAATATGGTTACATTTCATTCACCAAACTGACAAAGCTTCTATGAATTCAGATTTACTGATCATTATACATAGCTTGTTTGGTAATGTTTTATGTTTATGGTTTTTTTATCTATTATGTTTCCTTTTTGTTTGAGAGATCAAGCATAAATGAGTAATAATTTATAAATAACAAAGAGAAAGTCATTTATCAAAATGTCTCACTTCTAAGACAATTTGAAATTGGTTTTGAATTTAGTGTTTTTGTTTAATTTATTACTCTTGTAGCTAGTTTCGTTGAACTTTTAGTTAGGTGGGAGGCTTAACTATCTTTTAAAGCCAAGTTAATTATACTAAACTAGAGTAAGACCTTTATGAAAAAATTGAAAACTAAGGAAGTTAAAAACATTAACATTACCAGACAAGCACTAAATTGAAATTGTTTGGGGGCTGTAATGAATGTATGGTACCTTATTATATTTTATGATGACAGATGTGATATATTCTTGCAGATCATTGAAAGCTAATTAACAGAAGTCATGATTGTGTTAACATGTTAACCCTTATGTTCAAAAGCGCATTTTTAAGGATGGAGAGGTTTGGGCATTCCATCTTTCATCATATGCTCAAACATTATAGGCAATTGAAAAGATAAAGAGCAAGCTTACAGTTGTGTAGCTGCAAGAATTTGCCAATATGTGTTTCAGCCACTTCATTGATATGCAGAACATCATGCACCAAGGCCAATTAATACACCACATAGGATTGAGAAAGGTGGAGTCAGATGACAATGAGGTACTAGAGTTCAACATATTCGGAACCGATGTGTGATTCGCAGAGAGAGATTTTGCCATAGTCACTGGGTCGTGGTGCAGCCTTGACATTGAGGACCACAGTGATGGAATAGGGACCATCGCAACACGTACACTATGAGAGAAATACTTGGACAACTTGAAGTCCATCAAGATTGAGAGGTTGCAGAAATGTTTTGAGGCTGCACAATTTGGTACAGAAACCATGGACACTATCAAGATGGCATTGCTATATTTGTTGAGCTGGGGCCTTTTAGGCGTGCCTCGGAAAACTTTAATTCAGGGAAAATTTGTGAGACTTGTCAAAGATTTAAAGAAATTCAATAGCTATCTTTGGGGAACATTTTTGTACAATGAGATTGTTAAAGCATTGAATGGGTTCTTCACCCGACCACTTCCGGGCGAAATGCGAAATGCATTTGGCAGCAATGACCTAAAAGGATTCCTTCTACATTTCAGGTGAAATACTCTAAACTATCATGTTTATCTACGCTCATCATATACTTATATACATAATATCATATATATTATATATGAATTGGATCTGGGCTTTACTTACTATAATATTGATGTTTGTTGTCTATCTTGCTCATCTTTGCCTATTTGTTGTTGTAGGTGTGGGCTTATGAGATTATCCTCAAGCTAGAGGATGACAATATAGCATTTAGGATTTCCCAATCAGTGCCTCGTATGTTGGGGTGGAAGGCAACGAGCCACCCTAATTACTAAGGCCTTTAATATGCAATATTTGATAAGAAAAATGGAAGGTTCATTGAACCCAAAAAATTTGAATGCATGATTAATAGTTTCGTACTTCCTCTAACATTTAATATGTATGCTTTTTTTTTTTTGTTACAATTTAAAGTACATTGGACATTATGTCCAAGGGAGGACAAACTACATCAGGCATATATGACTTTATTTGCTAACAGTCATCACAGACGTAGTGTCAATTTCCATTGACTGTGGAAGAATTTGAGGAGACTGTATTGGAAAATGCAGCAGCACCTTCCGTGCATGTGCACAGTGCCCAACCACGCCCATCATCTGACGACCGCAATGAAAACATGGTATGTTCTTCAATGTGGTAAACAAATTGACATTTCTTTGTGATTGATTCATAGAGTGAGTTGATGAAATATTCCTTTTGTCAGAGTTATGTTGCAGATGGAAATAATCCTTGCACTGAGGCATTGGTCACAACTAATCGGCAATTGAACAGTGTCAAAAAGTATTCAGTAGCCGAACTGAGGCATTACAGGATCAAATGAATGACATAAATAGCAAGCTTAATGCTATACTTCAAAAGCTAAGCAATCAGGTATGAAAGTATTAATATTTAGGCTTCAAGTATTAACCAAAGTAATTGTTAATGTTAAATTATGTAATCTATTTCACAGGCTCTGCCATGCGATATGTTATCGCCTTGTGATCCTCCCCTACACCGGTGCATGATACATTGCCCAATATGGATCATTCTCAACATGATCCATATTTAGATGCGGTGCCTCTAGGTTTACTACCAGCCATCAACGATGATTGGTCGTGTCTTAATGAGACTCTACTGCCCATTAATCAACCATCGCAAGTACAATCACAAGGAGTGATACGATTGAGGATCGTGATATGTCAACACCGACCACAGTCACTACGCTAATTGGTATTGATTTGCATATACATATTGACGATGATTGCGATTATAAGATGTTCACTAATAACAGTACAATTGATATACATAACCAGGAAGAATGTTACCATTTCATATATGGGCAACCCATGACATCGAGGACTTAGGGTAGTTTTTGGGGGTTATAAGTCGAGCAGGGTGCCAATACAATCCATCTGACGCTATGAAGAGTCCATGGGTGGATCCTAGGGCATATAAAAAATCAACTAAGAAATTGAACTCCATGTCCAAGCCTACAGAGGAAGAGCTTGTTGTCTTCCGTGATTGGTACTTAATGAGCAAGCCGATGACTACAGCTGATAGAGAATATAGTAAAGTCCCAACGACCTTCTTTGATGGTATTTTACAGCCTGGAGGTTCACTTCAACTACATGTGAGTTTCATGCCATTGTTATTCAATTATATTAAAAAAATTGGTAAAAGTGTTTAATTTAAATTCATTACATTTCATATGTAATTGTGAACGTGCAGCACATTAATGCATGCCTATTCCACATCAGAAAGATGATGTACATGGCCGCAGAGGCATTTCCAGAGTGTTGTTCAATTTTCAATTGCATGTTGTGGGTGGGTTAGTCCTTCTTCAATTCTAAAAATTATAAATGTGCACCGTCGTATAGTACAATGAATCATACTTTCCCCTCTATTTGTAGCAAGCTATGTTTATACGCCGCAAAGATAATATTGATTCACTATTGGAGATTAAAGTAGCCACTATATTTTTTCAGGCATTCAAGGGTGAATATCCTATATGCGGTCGACAGTGGTGGACATGTGATTATGTAAGTTATTTTGATTATTTTATTAATTTATACTGTCAGACACTCATAGTGAAATATATGACATGCACATTGTGTTTACTAACATTTACATCCAAATCGTAGTTGCTAATGCCAGTTAACAATGTCAATAAATACTGGTTCGTTGCACACGTTGACATTATTAATATGCATGTGGTCCTATATGATCCATCTGTAAAGAATACGACAGCTAATTTTTAGGAGGAAAATGCCACATGCATATGCCATTTGATACCTAAAATATTGCATGTTTTTGAAATTTACAAATATCGACAATAAATCAAGGACTGTTTAGCACCATATACAATTAAAATGATGGATGACACATTTGCCCAGCAATCAGTGAGGTACATTGGACCTATGTTGTTATGCCAAATCGTTAATGTAGCAATCTGTATGTTAATGTATATGGGGTATGTTTGTTAAACTTGTCAGTGACATAATGAATATGTAGTTTTTATTGTCGTGGGGATTGCAGAATGTTTGCTTTGAGATGGATTCAAAACAAATTTGGTAGGCTACCAGTGAATATTAGGGAAAAAAATATTACTTCCATGAGGAAAAAATATGCGGTAGGGTTGTTCCACCAAAGCTTCAAGATGTAATTTGTATGCCAATTATACATCTATGATTCATTGTTGTATCTTGTAATATAAGCTACCTGTATGTTTAATTGTAATCTTTAGTTATTTTTAAACAGTTGAACCTATTTGTACATAATATATACATATCGAGTTTAGACGTAGATGGCATTGTTCATTACCATATAAATGGTGGAAGTTCAAAATCAACGAAATTTAACGAAATGATTGTTGTTTCTAATTAATATGTGGTTTTGTTGCCGTTTCAACTTATGTAGGGTGAAACCTATCAATATTTATGTAAGAATTTTAAGTCAAATTCACATAAACTGACAATATTGAAGTGACTACTTCGTACCTGAAGTAAGTGCAACTAATTGAAGTGTTGATTCCAAATCTAAACGCGAATAGCTTTACAATGGCTGTCATTTTCGTCTACTACTTATAACAAAGGATCTTCTACAAAAGCTATTTGTGTTTGGTAGTATGTGTTCATCTAAAAGAGAATGCTAACAGAAAATTAGGGTTGACACTCCATTGGGGATAATAATCTATTACAAAGGAATTCCTTGTTTTTGTGTTTCATAACAGTGCTACAGCTACTTTTTGTTTAGGTGATCATAAGGAAGTCACCGTCAACACTGCAAGAGCCACGATAATCCATTGATTTGTAAATGGTGTCCCAAAACATTATAATTATTTACAATTATCAAATATGACCTTTTAACTTCAAAGATATTAAATCAATTCTAATGATAGAATTAATTATGCAAGTTGCAAAAAAAAGTCAATATTCTCTTCCAATTATTTTACTAACATTGAAAATTTTCTACATAAATACATAAGAACAAATAAGATCACGACCAACAAATATAACATCGTCATTAATGAGCAATATAGATATATTGATTCTAGCATTTTTCTATTGCAAAATTAGTCCCTCAAAATATTTTTATAGTTAACACCAACCATATAAAATTGATTATACAATTTTTCTATTACAATATTGTGATACAATGGGAGAATATTGATCCACAAATGAGTAACATATTTCATACTTAGTAATATTATCTATATATAGTAACCTTGTTCACAATGTGTAGCATTATTTTTCAAATAAGCATGGTTTGTCCAAAATGGAGTAACACTATCCATAATAACATCTATTAGTTCATAAAAAAGTAATATTATACATTTGACCATCATTGCTCACAGTTGAATAATATTGAACCATAATAAAGTAACATAAAAATCATAATTAAGTAATTATGTCCATACTAAAGTAATGATGGTCCACGGCGAGTAACATTGCTTATTCTGAGTACAATTAACATTAATGAGGTATCATCAAATCATAATAGAATATTATCATTCATAACGAAGTACAATTGTCCATTATGTCCATTGTGAAGTATCGTGGACCATCAATGATCACATTAGATAATAGCAAAGTAATATTTATCCATAATAGAGTAATATTGCACACTTTGAGTATCATCGAACGTAATAAGGTAACATTTTACCATAATACAGTAATATTATCCATAAAAGAGTAATATTGTCGTTATCAAGTATGATTGTCCATAATGAAAAACAATAGTCCTAATAAAGTCATATTAGTCCATAATGGAGTCGTATTGCAAATTTGACCATAATGGGGTAACATAGAACCATAATGGAGTATATATTACCACAATGGAGTAATATTAGTCATATCAAAGTAATGTTGTCTTTTATTAGTTACATTATCTATAATATGTCACATTTGACCATAAGGAGATAACATAGGACCATAGTGGAGTAGTATTGTTCGTAGTGAAGTGAAATTGTCATTTAATGAGTAAACATTGTCCAGAATTGGTTATATTTATCCATTTAAGAGTAACATTAATCCATTATAAAGTAATGTTGTATGTTTAAATTACATTGTCCATAATATGTCACATTTGACCATGAGGAGATAACATATGACCATAGTTGAGTAGTATTGTTCGTAGCGGAGTGCCATTGTCTTTTAATGAGTACACATTGTCCATAATTGGTCATATTTATCCATTTAAAAGTAACGTTAATCCATTATAAAGTAATGTTATACATTTAAATTTTTACCCAAAAAAAATGTTGTATATTTAAATTTTTACCCCACATCATTGAGTTCGCAGACCCCGCGGTGGGATACAGGGTGTTTTTATTTTTTTACAATTAAAAATATTTTTCTACTATGTGGCACATTTTTATCCGTTGATTTGTTATATAAATTGTGAATTTTTGCCTTGAGATTTCCCCAAAATTTTTCTTTTTTCCCATTAATTTTTTTTTCCAATTAAAACTGGCAATCAGTTTCATTTTTTCAATCCTTTTTTGCCATGCCATGTGTCGCTCAGTGGCATGGATCTTTTTTAATTCAACCATTTTTAAAAAGCTTTACTCTAGAATTGTCCTGATACGTCAATGCTGCCGCTTATTTCTTCTTATTTTTTAAATATGGTTCATTATTGAATTTTTAAAAATTAGTTTTAAAGATAAAAATGAATTAAATAAATATTTTTTTATAGGTTGAATTAAATAAAATATGGTCAATAAGTTGGATAATAGGCCAAAATTTCATTTGGAAGGAAATGCCGCCTATTCATTTTAATTGTACAAAAATTATGTTGAAAAATACTTAGAAAAACAAAAAATGTAAGGGTGACACTGGTAGTAAATCTCAGTGTGCGTTTGTTTGTTTGTTTTCTTTTCTTTTCTGAAATATGGTTCATTATTTAATTTTAAAAATTTCTGTTAAAGATAAAAATGAATTAAATAAAATTGGTCAATAGGCAACACTTTAGGGTAAAATTATTGTCGCTTATTGTTACCCGTGCCTCATCTCGCCTCCTATTTTTTTTTTTCACCTTTTTCTTCAACTTTTAATCTTTCCTCATTTTCTCTGTCTACCATCGTCGGCTACCTTGCTTGAGCTTTCAAACTTTTCAGCTCCCTTCTTTCTCTAAAACACATCCCATTTTTCATCTTCTTTTTATCTCTCTCTCACCGCCGACAGTCTCCCTCTGTCACCAGACTCTTATTCATGGTTTCATTTCTCTCTTTGCAACTGATCGGGTCTCTCTCTCTAAAACACATAATCAAGTTTATCTTCCCTTTCCATTTCTCTCTCTATAACATAAAATCAAGTTCATCTTCCCTTTCTATTTCTCTTTCTAAAACACTACCAACCTCAGATCTTCCCTCTTAAACACCCATCCATTTTTCATCTTCTCTTTGTCTCTCTTAAACACCCATCCATTTTTCATCTCCCCTTTCTCTCTCTAAAACACCCATTCACCACTGCAAGTTTCTCTGTCGAAAACTCTAAACCCATCCATTTCTCTCTCTACCACTACTTGATCTTCAAAGTATCCTCCATTGCCGATAATGCGAGGTTGGGTTGCCTCATTTTCTGTGTATTTGTGAATGGCTTTTCCTCTATTGTCGCGGCTTGTAAGTTGTTTGCTTGTGTTTATATTCACTTTATTTATTTTTTTCATTTGAGATTGCTTATGTTTGCTGTTAAATTTGAGCTTCCGCGACAAAAAAATACTCTTCCCACAATGCACATAAAATTATATTTAATCTAATATATATGCTAATACAATCTTAACAAAAACTCTCAACCCCAATAAAACGAATAGTGCATAAGCTGTCAACTTAAAACGTGGCTAATTAAATTATAATATATTCCAACTACTTAAGTTATAATTCATATTAAAAAGATTATTTTTTTAAACTTACAAAAACTCGAAAGGAAGCAATCTAATTCTAATACGTTTATGTATCTAAAGTGTCTCATTACAATTAAAAAATTATTTAACATCTAATAACTATCCACAGAGTATATGTCACATCCTAAAATTTAAGTAAAAATTAACAAAGTAATTAGAGTTAATTATATTTAATAATATAGTTAATTATCCTAATGTTAGTATAGGAAAAATAATTATTAGTAAAATAATTATTTAAGTAGTTTTAAAATTAATGTATAAGGAATATAAAAAATTTTAGAATTAAAATTTGTGAATTTGTATATTTAAAAATTAGTATAAGAAGAAAAAAAATAAAAATAAAAGGAAAGTAAAATTAAAAATGAGAAAAGAAAATAAAATAAAAAAATAAAAATTAAATGACCGTTTTGCCCTTGTAGTTATATGATTATGTGAAGAGATGGAAAGGGCAAAATTGGATTTTTGGGCAAAAAGCTGAATTAAAGTCTCAACTTTCTTCCTCATGCGGGCTGGTTTTCTTCCTTCTCCATTTTTGGTTGCCGGCCATGGTTTTTGAGAAAAGAAATTTCAATCAACTTCAATCTCTTCCAAATTTAGCTTAAAAATAGGTTACCTATAGGTTTTAGAGCCTTCTAAACACTTTGGTGAGGTTTGTTTTAACCGAAATCCACCATAAGCTTGAGTTTTTGGATATTTACCGAATTTCTTTCTCACCGGATTTTGAGAAATTCCGGCCACCTCTTGCCGGAATATTTGTACCAAAAGCTTCCTTTCTCACTCCTTTACAAAACCCAAGTGTTAGAATTAAAGATTAGTGAGCTAGGTTAAAGATTTGACAAAAAGGATACAAAGGAAATTTTCGGATTTCTGGAGAAAGTGTGAAATTTTGGCTCCAATTGAAGGTAAATCATGTTTCTTATGCTTAATTACATTGTATAATGATAAGCATTGTAGTATAGAGTTGGAGAATGGAAATTTAGGGAAATTTGTGAGTGTTTGGAAAGTGTTTTGATGAAATTATAATGATAGATTATGAATTGTGATTGTAGTTAATGTAATAAATTATAATTAAGAGATATAGAGGAATTGTGAATGATGATTTTATATTTGGTTGAGAGATAGTAATTTTAATTGGAAAATTTAAGTGAATGATGATATAAATTTAGTTGGAAATTTATTTGTGATGAAAATTAAGAATAAAAGTTTAGGTATTAACCTCTAAAAATCATTTGAGTAAAAATATAATTAATAAACCTATGTTATTAGGGGAAAAGTGGCATAAGTATGAAAATAGGTATTAAAAATGGGGTTTTATTTTACATTACGGTAATGAAATATTTGGTAATATTATTTTATTGAATTACTAGAGGAAGGAACTACTCTGGTTGAACGACAAGAAGCGACCAACCGTGGATAGACGTTAACGCGGCGTTTCTGTGAGTGGGAACACATATATAAATATATATATATATATATATGTAAATGCATCAATTTATACATATATTTTATGTTTTTGCAATATATTCAAAGGTTATATGATTAAGAAATATATTTTGTGATTAAATAATTTTTACAAGTATATATATATATATTATATATATATTACATTGTTATTTCTTTTGGAATAAATACATACATATTTATACATATGTTTAAAAGGATTCTTTAATTATGAATTTAAAGTAAATATTTATGAATGTGATTATTTTGTGTGAATTTATAAATGCATAGCACCTATGTGGTGACTACTTGGGCGATGAGTATGCCGCCGAGTAGGATGTAACAAGGTTGTTGACTACTTGGGCGATGATTATGCCGCCGGGTAGGGAGATTTGACATTGGATATACTTGTGCGATGGTTTATGCGGCCAAATGATTGGGCGATGGTTTATACCGCCAGATTAATTATACTTGTGCGATGGTTTATGCCGCCAAGTGATTGGGCGATGGTTTATGTTGCCATATTATTTATGCTTGTGCAATGAGTTATGCCGCCAAGCTGAGATTATGAATTGCATATATGTGTGAATATATGAAGGGACAATGGTTTTCACAGAAATGGTTATCACCCGCTCGGTATATGATGATTTGTTCACATATATGTCTGTGGCTTTTCACTGGAGATTTAATAGTTAGTTTACCCGCCCGGTATATATATGATGTGTTCGTATATATATGTTCTATGGCTTTTCACTGAACGTCCATCATATATTTGGTTGCATTGATTGTGGGTGCTATTTTATATTTCAAGACATTTTGGACTAAAACAAATATATTAATTATGTTAAATATATATGTACATATAAATATATGAATAATTTGGAAATTATGAAATTTAAAAGACGAACTACTTTCCAAGGAGATTGCATGAACAAACCAATTTTTATATACGTTATGTATGAAAGAAAATATTATTTTCCTATTTAGTTTCTACTCACTGAGTATGCAAGTACTCACCCCACCAAAAAAATTCTTAATTATATTCAGGTAGTTCTTGGATTATTAGTCGTGCTACTGTTGCTAGTTAGTGCAGGAGGAGTGACAGTACCCGCCTCGGAAATCCCTCCAGATTCTCTGGAGAGGCCCTGCCTGAGGAAGATTCCACCAGAACCCTTCAGGGTAGCTGACAGAATCTTCCTCCGAAAAGGAATTTAATAAACAACTAAAACAATAAATAAGACGAAAAGTAAGACAAGATATGCATCCCAACCAATATCAACTAATAATACTGAAATAAATAATAAAATATTATATGAAGTAGGTGGGAATGACAGAGCCACTAAGAGTGATAGACAGAAAAATAATAATAATACAAATCCAACGATAAACGGAAATAAAGGAAAATAGTCTAATACATAAAAAGAAGCGGTAGCGGAAGTCAAGTACAGATGCGATGCCGGCGATAGCTCATGAGGACCTGCAGCTAGGACCTAGGGAACGAAGTTAAAACACAAAACGTGAGATATAAAATCTCTGTGAGTGCTCCTAGGTATCTACAAAATATAAGCTCAGTAGTTAAAATTATTTTCACTCAAACCTCACGTCACTTAGTTGAAAGGTTCCCCGTTTTGAAAATCATTTCGCAAAACCCTTAGTTTATCCCCAAAATCATTAAATCATTATAACCGGTTTAAGGGACCAAAACTTCATTCAAAATGTTTATTGAAATCACAACTCAATCACCAAAACCATAAATATAATCTCAACAAGTAATAATTAAATTTATTTGAAAACATGTTTATATAAAATGGCAGGTAGAAACATTTGCTAAATCCAAACCGATATAAACCAAATACCATGGGCTCCAACCCATAAATTCAAAATCGTATGAATCCAAAACCATATCCAAATCCATAAATCAAATCATATCAATCTAAATCATATAAATCAAATCCATATAAATCCAAAACATATAATCCAAATCCATAAATCCAAACCATATAAATCAATCCAGTACCACATCATAGTATCGTTGCCGTGTGACCCTCAGCGTCCTGACGGCGTCACAGGCTGGGGGAGGGGGGGTAAACTCATCACAACGAACCGGCGTCCCAAATCCGTCATGGCAGGATCCTCATCATCTCTCTCCCGACACGTGTCCGCAGCAGAGGATGGCATAATAATAATATAGCGCGCAATAATCCGTACATCTCAGTTATCATACAATACCGTGTGGTACTCCTCAAAATCATGAAACATTTCAAAATCATTTCCGAGATCATCGATTATCGGATTTTATAAAATTTCTCAAATTCCTTTACCTTTAAAAGTAACACAGTAAATTCAACGATTTTCCAAAAACTTCTATTTAGAAAATTTTTCAAAACAATCAAACCTTTAGTTATTAGAAAAGTTGCACCAAAACTTTATTAAATTTCACAAAAGCTCAAATCACATTAAATACACCAAATTTTCCACAAGTTGTAAAATATCCAAAAACTTCAAAATCCATTAAACAATCAATCAAAACACAAATTTCTATTGATTCCAAATAAATAGGAAATTCATCAAATCATAACATCAAACTCATGCAAATATTTAAATCATCAAAAGCATATTTAATAATTAACATTTAATGCATAAGGAAAATTCAATTCAAACAAATTTATAGAATTCAAATCAAATATAGCATATATTCCCAAATGATTTAGAAAATAAATGCACTCATTGGTCTAACGCGTGCTCCTGCTGGATCTTCGGTCCAGCTCTCGATCGTGTACGAACACCTAAAAATAATTTACCAAAAATTCTTTTAGTTACCGAAAATTAACTGAATGCTCACAGGAGTCCTCTAAGTCTTCAATTACAAGATTAACTCTAATTACAAGATTTCCCAACAATTTTAGTAATTACGAAAATACCCTAATATTTTCAGAAATTACGAAAATGTCCAAAATTGGCAAAAATCCCCAAAATACATGGATTTTCCCGTTTCAAATCTGATATCAGCAAACTTTATACCGAAACGAAATTCAAGATGCAAGGAATGAGAATCTACCTTCAAATTCAGGATTCGTCTTAGCCAATAGTCGAAATTGGTTCCGAAAGATCGAACCTTGGCCGGGATTGCGCGTTTTCGAATCTGACCAAAATTAGATCAAATTGAAGGTACAACAAGCTTGCCCACGACCCTAGGAATGCGTTGGAACGGGTGGTGATCACCCACTCGCCGAAAAAGGACGAGATCGGCGGCGGCGGTTGTGGGCTGCGCGTGTGGTGGTCGTCGGAGCTCAGGAAAGTGCAGATCTGATCTCTGGCACTGTATGAAGCTCGTGGTGGTGGCTGTGTCGTGCCACTCGCCGGCGATTGGAGTAGATCGGGGTGGAAAGGTGGATGTCGCAGTGGTTTTTTTGAGACTTCGCGGCTGTTTTCCGCCGTGTTCTGGCGGTTTCCTGGGTCAATCTTAGTACCAAAATGTAGATCGTCGCACCAGCTTTCCAACGGTACCAAGCATGCTCCCTAACTCCACCGGAACAGTGAGATCCGGCCGGCAAAAGGTGGTGTCGCGATTGTGTACGGTTTGCGCGGTCTTTTGGTTTTTCTACGATTTCCGGCGATCTGGGTCGTTTCATGGTGAACCACCGGTACGGGGAGGAAGATGAGGTCGCCGGCTTCGATCTAATGGTGGTTGTCGGCCAACTCCGGCCACGGTGTGGCGGCTGTCGGCGTGGGAAGGTGGCGCGGTGAAGGTGGGAGGGGAGGGGTCGAGGGGGGTGTGTGTGCGTGGGAAGTTTCCAAAAATTTTAAGGATGCAGACAGGGGCAAAATGGTCATTTCACACCCATAAATATCAGTCTTTGCCAGATTACCAAAAAGCCCCTCACACTAAAACGACCATAACTTCCTGGTCTTAACTCCGAATCAAACGTACTACTAGTCTACGGACTCGTATCGACAAGCTCTACGTAACGGTACAAAAGTCAAAACCGAAACACAACCACACAAAAAGTCAACCCTAGGGCCCACTTATGGTCAAACTAGTTAAACTTAAAATTTTTTTACTATTTTTCTCAAAACGGGATGTTACAAGGAGCGAGTTAGAGGTAGTAGTGACATAGTTAGATTGTGCAAGTTTATTTGTTAGTTGAGTAGCAAACTGTAATATGCTAGAGATATATTGTGCAATCCAATTTTCATATATATGTTAAGGAGATTATGTATATGTGTGTATTTATGAGAAATTACTGGATTGTTGTGAAATATTGTCTGGACGTGCAGGTACATGTAAATAATTTGGGGAATGTTATAAATTCAGACAAAACTCTGCCGAAATTTCTATTAAAATTTTTGGCATTTAGAAGTTTGGGTTGTAGAACATGTTAATTATGTAGTTGTTGACTGCTTAGGGACTTAATCAGGGTGATTAAGTCTTGCAAGCAGGACTTGGGTAGTGCGGGTCCTGTCAGTATAATTCAATAATACGATTCTAAACAGGTGTGCCACTCAAAGCCCATTTGTGCAAGGACTCTAAAGCAAGAACAGTCTTAGTTGTATAACAAAGCCTACCTTCAAAGCCCATTTTTGCTGCTCTTCTCCAAGATGTTATAAACCAGCAACTTCGTGCTTCCTTTTAAAGTATGATGCTCTATCTCACTTACACACTGGCACATAACAACTACAGGGAAAAGTACACGGATGCCTCTAATTCTGGGTAAGCCTGTTGATGAACATGGAGACAGAGAGGATCCATTTGATTCATTATAATATTTGTCTTGTAGAGCTCTCATTTGGCAATGACAAGGGTAATTGTTTGAGTAGTCTTTCCCATTCCCATCTCATTTGCAAGTATAACTCCTCTAGTTTTAGAATTTTTTGTTTCAAAGCCCAAGCCAACCATTATTTTTTGTATGGAAGCAAATTTATAATCAAATCAGGAGATGCCTCTGCAGTTTCCATCATCACTTCATTCTGATCATCCAAATCAAACTGGCTTGATAATCTCATAAATATTCTAGACCAGTAAAAACACAGTTTCAATTCATAAACTGTCCATCTTTGCTAGAATTTTAGAGATAAAAATTAATGAACATCGCATAAAGAAAGACAACGAAACAAAAAGCAATATCACCATAGTCGTTGCTGCTGCTATTATCAGAACCTGAAGTCAACTCCAAAGATTATCTTCGCTCTCGATATCATTCTCCATTCTGCCATGTTTTTCATTGTCTGAATCCACATCATAATTAGACATTAATAACTATTGCAGATTCACCATCAATTCAAACATTCCAAGGAAACCCATAGAAAATCAACAAAATTATAAGCTTAAACTCTAATATAATCCAAAAGAAATCAGCTTTATTAAAACTTAACATGAAAAAAGATACATAAAAGAAAGAAAGAAAAAAAGAAAAGGAAATACAACATTTCTTTTGTATTTTTCTTCTCACATTCTAATCAAATTTTGCTTTCAGCTTTCTTGCAACAAGAAATTAAAACACAATTTTGTAACAAAGATAGAAAAAGGAAAGAACAAAAGGAGGTTAACCAGCTGTATAGGATTTTGACCTTCCTTTGCGAGGATGAAGCTCCATTAATGATGGAAGAGAAAGAAAGTGTTACTTTGCAAATGATAATCGGAGAGATTCTAAAGACAAAGATTTTAGGAACCGTCAAAATGATGCGTCGGATCTCACCATTTCAAGAACAAAAATAATGAAGCTGATTGATGAAGTCAATCGAAGCAGAAGCACAAAAGGCATGCGACAAAAAAGGGCGATATCCACGGCTTATTATCCCACGGAGGAGAGGAGGATTCATAATACATTGAAAAGTAGCATAAAGGGTGGGACTAGGATTTAGAAATCCTGTAGCCTGTCAGCACTAAACAACACATAAGCCATTTTAACCGGATAACAGTCCAATCTGGTTCTCTAATCCATGCACCAAATAGAGCCATAGATTGTGAGAACAAGTGGAGAAGGTTTAAGCATGTTGTGTACATTAAGTACATGAAGCCATACTTGGAGACACCCGAGGTGTTCAGGCATCCTCCAGTCATGACTATAGCTTCATTATCCAAGAGCACTGGGATGCATTTGTGGCACAAAGATCAGGGGTACCATTTAAGGTAATAAATTAACATACCTATTTACATACACTGCTAATTTACAAAGTATATGTGTTTATGTCCCATATTTGTGTGTGTGTGTGTATATATATATGTGTGTTGTTGGCATTATGCAGGAAATAAGTGAGATATACTCTCAAAGGAGACACAAAATAAATAATGCTTACAAACTTGGTACAATGAACTATACGAAATTAGAAAAGAAAATAGTATATACATATCACTTTAAAATTTAAATATTTTACATTAAAATTCAATATTAAATACTATTAATTATCTATAATTAATTATGTAACAAGAAAAAAGAAGAAGCAAAAGTAATCCTATAGATCATGAGTTATTAAGGCAGAGAGTGCGATTGGAAAATAATAGACAATATGCAAATGAGGAAATAAAGAACATCATGGAGAATACTGTGAGTATTATCTTAATTTTTTATTTATATAAATTTGTCTAATATAAATAGTTCTCTTTAATTTTTGGTCTAATATATAATTCAAAATATATTTTATTAGTTTATATAAACTTAACTTATATATTTCTCTAAAATTTTTTGTCTAATATATAATTCAATATATATTCTATTAGTTTATATATATATTTGTCTAATATATATTTCTTAAATTTTTTGAAGAATATACTGAGGAATTGGGTTGCTAAAAGAGCAAGTGACGCACCACTTCCAAAATATAAACTTACACAAGTGCTAGAGACCAAGGAATATGGCGTTCAGGTTAAGAAAGGAGAAAATATTACACGATGACAAACTATTTTGATGCATGAGATTTACGCCTCTAAAACAAGAATTTGACAGAAGTTTGTCATTGAGCTTATGAGGGCTCTGTAAAGCTGCAAAAACAACATCCAGATTAGTGACTTACTAAGTTCATACAGCCTTACAATTCAGCAGCGTGCAGATCAGACACCTATACAATCTTCAGTTGGACTCGCTCCTAAATCAAATTTCATTGCTAATGACGATGTCCCTGTTACCAAAATACAATGTATGCTTGCCCCTACATGTATTGATCCTGCCTCTTCAATACAAATGATTTACATTAATTTATAAAATTTATTTTTTCAATATTTTTATTGTTATCTTAACTTGTTTGAAATTCAGGGTATTAAATGTTCTCATGCACAAGAGAGAATTGATAAGATTGTTTCATTCGGGAGTGTGATGTCTTCCAATCCTGAATGATGCGTGCCATCATGGGATTGTAGGGATCGACAATTTTAAAGTCTCCGTGGAAGAAGTGTTTGATAATGTGTCTATAGCATCATATGAGGTCGTCAAAGTTTACGAATGTTGCATGATCCTGTAGACTAGTGATTTTGCATACTCATGAAGTATTTTCATACATAATATATACATATATATATATATATTAATTGGAAAACATAACATATAGTTTGTTCATGTTTGTAAAGGAAATAATAAGAAAAATAATGCTAATGGTAAAGAATCGGTTGCAACCGGTTCAACTAGTACATGCCAGCCCTATGTGTCTGTAAGGCCTATTATGGATGAAGAAAAAATGTTGATATTTACCCCACATATGTGGAAGTTCAGATTCACATTAGAAATCATGGGGTATGACTTCGAGATGCATATATAAAGGAAAACTATTGAGTGAAACCCACCTTTTTGGGATCTCACCAACATTGATCTATAAGTGTTGAACATTAGTCTACAAGTGAACAACATTGGTCTATAAGTGAGTAAAATATAACATTGGTTCAAAACTGTGTAAAATAGTATCTATGTGTTACTTACTTATGGACTAATGTTGCACACTCATGGATCAATATTAAAGGGTCTTGCCAATGAGATCCCAAAAAGGAGGGTTGCACTATAAAAGGTTCCATATAGAAAAGAAAGACGTCATTGACTTTTGCTCTATGCGAGAATTAACCTCTGAGATCATTTTGTTCTACATCACATACATAATTCCGATTTAGTCGATTAATATTATTTATGACAACTCTGTAGGTAGGTTGTCATTTTCTTCTTTTTTAATCATTTGCTACATGTATAGGTTACTTTGTAAAAAATGTTGTTTTAAGAGTTTAGTGTATGGAATAATATTTGGTATATTTAATTATTTATGATGTTATTGCATTGTAAAAATATTAGGATTCTTGTTGTATGAATAATTATTTCACTAAATTAAATTTGTAATAAATGTAATAAAAAGTAAGTCAAAGCATTAATTAAATAAAAAATTAAATCTGATTAAGCGACAGTACACTACTACAGAAATAAGCTATCGACGACAGCATTCTTTTTATATAGACATCGGTTAACAAAGAAAACCGACGTTGATACACTAATACGCCTGTTATTAACTTTGGCGGGTAATAAAGACGACGGGCCGTCGTATAAAAAAACAATCAACAATGGTTATAAACAAAACCGTCGTCTATAAATACCTAAGACACGTGGCATCCACGTTGCTGCCACGTGTCTCTTTGTAGAGAATAGATGGCAGTTCCTTCGCATTTATCAGGGTAAAAACGACGATGATTAGAACTGTCGTTTTTACCCCTCCCTAAAAAAAAATTAATAATAACGAAGGGCTTGGCTTTGGACCCGTCGTCTTAATCAAAACGACATCGTTTTGTAGCTGTGTTTTTTGTGTAATTAGTAATTAGAATATATTTAATATAAGAGTTTTGTATAAGAGTTTTGTAATTAGAATATATTTAATATAATTTTGTTTCAATTTTATTTAAAAGCCGTTGAAAAAAAAAAAAACATAGGCGACAAATCTATATAGAAACCATCGTCTATAATTAACATAGGCGACGGTTCCAATCTTAAACCGCCGTCTATATATTTTCCCCGTGGACATCCACGTGGCTTCAGCGTAGTTTTAGACGTCAGTTTTATGACTATCGACGATTCCTCATTAGACATCGGTTTTGTGTCCGTCGTGTAAACACTTACAACGTCGGTTTTTCACTGTCGTTTTTGACCCTATTTTCTAGTAGTGGTATCAACCAACAAGTGTTGCCTTTTATTAATTAATAGATAAATTTTAGAAAATTAAAATTATATATTACAAATTGAAAAAAGTGAATGGCGACATTGGCCAGATGTCTGAACTATTGCCTATTGTCCAAATAATTTTAAAATTATATTTTCAAAAACATATAAAGAAATATAATTACCAAACAGTGACACTGATGCAAAATATATACGGTATGTGGTGTATTATTGTGAACACATGACTCTTTAATAGAACACAGTGCTGCCGTATTGAATTAATAGGCAACATTTTAGTCTTCTTCCAGTGTCGCCTATTGACTAAAAATTAAAAATTATTTTTATAATTTTATTTTTCAAAAATCAATATTAAAATATATTAACAATAGGTGACATGTATGTATATTACATGCAATGTCGCCTGAAGTTGTGAATTGGTATCATAAGGCTACTCGTTCTGATTCTTGCCGTGTTGCTTTTGCCTTTATATTTTAATACTGAAAATTAATTTTATTTTTTGAAAATCAATTTTAATAATAATTAACCATAGATGACACTTTGAATTCATAGTGTCACGAATTGTACACAATGGCCAAATTACATGCTAAGTCCAATGTCACCTATTGTCTATATCATCTTAATATTATTTTTATAATTTTTATTTTTCAAAAATAAATAAAAAGTTAATAATTAAATTACCATTCGGCGACACCTGTAAAAGGTTAGTTTTTAATTTTGTTTATTGTTGTAGATAGGCGACATTGTGGACACGATCAGTGTCATCTAAGGGCATATGATAGGCATAAAATGTTAATATTTTTATGCCACTTTTATATTGAATTTAAGCTAGTTTATGATTAATTGTTGATTTAAAATACTTAATTACTGTATTTTTCTATTTTCAATAAAAGAAAGACAAATGCTGGAATTACTGTATTTCTGCGCAACCTTTACTGAGAAAATCATATCTGGAGCCACACTTTGAGGTTTTGTGCGATTCCAGTTGAAAATAATTTCTGATTCACTAGGCTTCAATGCTGAAAAGTTTTATTGCAAATGGTTTGGCCAATCAGTGCCAGTTTGATTTACAAAATCAATATTTCCAATAGTTGCGGCAGATTTACACGATCTCGGAAAAATTGGAATCAGAGTGTTTTTCTGATGTCCAATTTGTGCAAAAATGATATGTCTGGAAAGCTAAGACATATAACTAACGTTTTCCACAAGAATCAGTGGATTCTGAGTTCATTTGATCACCAAAAGTCTACTTGGAATCTACTTGACGGTCATTGAAGATAAAAAGGAATGTTCTTTGCTTATTTGGACTACAATTGTGATTGGACTGCCATGTCAGCATACACCAACCATGTGTCCGAATTTTCCACATCATATGCCACATGGGAGGTCAGATTATTCTAATTTAATTATTGGAATAATATTTAGGATAAAAGGAAAAGGAATTAAAGATTGATTTTTATTCCTAGAGGGATAAGGAATGTTTCCTTATCTCTAGTGTGAACATGGGGCACAAAATACCTCTATGTCCTTATGGTGGCCGGCCATTTAGAGAATTTATAGAGATTGAGATTATGTAATATTGTATCTCCTATATTCTTTAGGTTTTAGAGATACCTTAGGGTTAAACCACTCTTAAACCTCTCCTATAAATAGATTGCTATCTTGAAAGTGAAAGGAAGATCCTTTACACAATTCACTAGCCCTCACGGTTATAGCAGTCTTCTCCCCTCTCCCGCCGCATCTTTCCCTTTCTTTTCCGCCCCATTCTCATAGCAACATAGGTATTTAGTTAGATTTATTATTCAGTTTTTAAGAGAGCAAAGTTGTGCTACACAAAGAGAAGTCCAAGGAGATTCGGCCAGCCTTTGGAGGAGTCACCTTAAGGCTTTGATCATAGTTTGAAGAAGCTAAGAAGAGAGGATTGAAGAACCAATTTCCAGCAGTCATAAATCCGGATTTGTTTTCTTTTCTCTTATTTTCTTTGTTATTTAAATTATGTTGTCTCTTATTTATTTCATGGATAATTTTGAGATGATGTGTAGCTACTTTTTCTATAAGGATTATGAAGTAACCCTTTTATGACTATTTAGTTTCTAATGCATAGTTAATTTCGATTCATGCTTAAGGTTAATATTTTATTGTAGTTCTTAATGCTTCCATGAAAAGGTGGATTGATTAAGTGTTTATATTGGCTTAGAAATAAGGATTATACATATGGATGAGCAATAAAATACATGGTTATAGAAAATATTGCATGCCTTAGTGACAACTTTAACACGATTTATTGGGTTTGCATGTCTTAGGGCTTAAATTTCCATGTTTAGATTAGAAGTAATTAAACACGTTGTGCTTGCTAGATTAGAATGCATTGAGAAATCAACTTCTAGTCATATGTGGTTAAAGGGGGGTTAGCCTATGAATCTACAATTCATTAGGGCTAAATAGGAGTATTAGTGGTGAAATCATAATCCTTGTTTCTTAAAATCGGTGACATCATACTTGCTGCCTTGTTCTTGTTTTTAATATTGCTTTGCTTTTAAATTCATGCTTGGATACACACAACAATCAAACAAACTCTCTTTTAATTTTCCAAGTTTAATTTACAGTTTATTTAATTTCAATAACTAGAGACATTATTCATCGTGGGATTGATATCGGAATTCTCTTAGAACTCCACTATATTACTTGTTGATTTGTGCACTTGCGAGTTAATTATACCACAACAACATAAACAGGTGACATTGTATACTTCCCTTAGGGTAGCTTGTCTAAATTATTCGAATTTGGGTCCAAAGAAGTGACACTTCGGACAAGTCATTATACATCTGTATAGGCGACACGTTTATTGTGTCAATTTTTTTGTTAATAAAGTGTCACATTTTATGACAAGATGGGACAAATTTAGCAACTGGCTAAAAAGTGACAGTTGCTGAAGTGTCGCATTTTGTAAAAGGTTACACGTTTATAGTGTCACATATTAGCGAATTTTGTATAGTGTCCATATATAGATTCACATACTAATATAGTCCTATAAATGAATTAGAAACCACAAAAGAAACCCATCAGAAATCTATACAACCAATAGAATTATAAAGTTAAAACAAAATAAATCGAAACTGAGAAAATGAATAAATCAAAACAAGTTTTTCAAATAGAAACTGGAAACCAAAACTCTCCCATCCTCTTTAAAGCAAGGTAACTTAAGAAATTATCTATATAAGGAAACTAATTATTCAAAGTAATAGGAATTACTATAGATTTTGTATCAACTTAGAAACCTATCAAAGAGCTAGGTGTTTTCCTCTCAAATCTTTCCACAACCCAATCTAGGGACCACAACCTTCACATTTTGTTTCCAACTTAATATATACTACTATTTTCTCCATCTTGTTTCCCATAAAAGTAAGCATATAAATTAATTAACAATAAGATAAACTAAGAGCTCACCTCCCATATATCAAGTTGACATCAAAGCCTAGCAAATTGGAATACTAAAGCCTTTTAACTAACTGGATGGTTGAAGGCTTCTTGCATGCTTGCATCCTACCATTTCTTTAAATATCAACAAACACCATAGCAAAACAAGATTGAGCTTATCTTGGAATTTAACAAAATAGATGAACTACCTATTTCCACCATAGTATCTTAGAAAGCCCCTTTTCATCCAAGACATTCAAAGCTTTAATCTTCTTGGAAACTTTTGCACTTCCTTTTAGAACCTTCCAATCTTTGAAACAAAAAATTTTGCCAAACTATCCGATGTTGTTCATCCACAAATTTCCCAAAGTTAGAAGTTAAATTAAAGCAACTAGCTTTAAGTATTAAATGTAAATATTCAAATGCTATTACATGGCGAAGCCTACAAAATCACAGAGGAATTTACAAACACATAAATAAAGTCAGAAACAATGCAAGAGAAAGAAAAAACTAAAAGTAAAATAGACTGAAAACTTATCAAATCCAATGAAAAGCCCACATTTGTCTTCTTAGATATTGTTGTATCTCTTGAAGTCCTTGCTACCCTCGCTACATTAAAAGAGTAAAATTGACCCATTTGAAGTTTATTTTATTAGTTAATTTTCACATCTCGTGGAAGGAAAACAAATCTGGAGGAGGTAAAGTCGACCAATTTGAAGTTTTTGGTTTCGAAAAATTGAGTACTTATTGTAAAAAAAAATAACAATAAATAGAAAAGGGGTTATTATTAGAATACGACATAACAACCTCCACAAACACTCAAACTCAAAGTCATTTGCATAGTTACTTTATTCCCATATCTTTCTGTGGCAGTGTAATATTCACGCATAGTAGCATTTGGAGAAGGAAGAAGCTCATGATCATCATTCGAATAAGTTTCAACACTAATAAAAGCATAACAAAAATAAGCAGCACAAAACAATTCCTGATGGGTCATCATCAGGGGAAGCTTAACTCAAAATTCTTGAACATTTCAAATTATTTTTTTTCCTTTGTTGTAACAAATGCTTCTCAGTATCTGGCTACTGTGGAAGTCTGGTTGGGCTATACTCATCTTGCATCGAAGATGAAGAATTAGAATTGAATACAAGGACGAAGATGAGGATTAGGGCCTGATGGGGTAAAATGCATGCTTTGCTTTATATATACTTGCTTTCCCTTTTATATTTTAGTTCCTTTGCTTTCCAACTTCAATATTTCTCCCTCTATGCTTCCTTCATCTTCTAGAGTTTGCATATCTTCTTTTTAGATCTCAATATTACTATTTTTAATCTCCCTCTGTGGGTGCTTACTCTATCGTACCTCTAACTTTCTCCTTTACAACCTAAAAAACAAACAAAAAAAAGATGTAAAAAATGATGTTGTTTTTAACCATGGACGATGAAAATAAATGGAAACCCATCCTTTGCCCCACTCTCCTTTATAATATATAAGATATTTATATATATAGTAATTCTATGATTTTAGTGACAAATTTGAAAACAATGTTCACAAAAAAATAAACTATTCAGCGACGTTTCTATCAAATTTGTCATTGAAATAGTTTTAGTAACAATATTGATAGAAAGGTTAGGATATTCGTGACCATCGAATTAGTGTATATATATATATATATAGAAAAATTCTAAAATAAGGATATCTTTATTTTACTAAAATGAGGATTATCACTAAAAAGTATTTTTTTAGTGAAAAATCTAAAAATATTGTTATTGATAGTTTATTTTTAGTGACAATATTTCCAGCTTTGTTACTAAAACTATACTTTAGTAACAATTTTCATTTTAATAAAATAAAGATATCCTTATTGTAGAATTACTCTATATATATATATATTCTTTACCTCATCTTTGCTACCAACATGTTGTTGATTTAGAGAATTTGCATCATTGATTTTGGAGATTTTGCAGCGTACCTGTGGTTTTAGAAAAAAAAGAGAATTGTGGTTGTTGTGGAGTAACTCTTGGATTCCTTTAACCCAATAATTAATTAAAACCCAAAATAAAGAAGAAAAGAGAAACGCACAGAAAATAAATATAAGAAGAAGAAGAATATAGGAAAGCACAAATAAACAAAGCTTAGCAAACAGGTTTGATTATCCCCAAATATTTAGTTAAACAAAACCTAGCAAAAATATTTACAATTCCATGCTCCTCCTAATTCCACCAAATGGAAGCACAGCACAGACCAAAGCTTACACTTCTTTTAACATTTTTTATTGAAATTTTCTCTGCAAATTATAATGGAACTGCCCATAAAGAAGAATTTATTCCCATTCCTTTGATGCCGTGCCTTTCTATTGCCTTCCTCACGAAACCTCCATTTTACTTATACTCAAACCAGAATTTAGTCTTATAGGATCTTTTCAACGGATGAGAGATTGCAACAAAAGCAGTGATTTTTTTTCCTAGAATGGAGTCTCAAAGAATATGTTGACGATGAAGAAGATCTGGCACCGAAGAAGGAGGAAGAGAAAGAGATTGTATATATATATATATATGAGGATTCTCACATCTAGATAAGCGGATGGGGCTGCATGAGGATAAACTCCCTGATCATTTTGCAAATTAAGCACCCTTTCATTGCTTTTTATATTTGGATCCATGATCCTATTGGTGAAGAATCATAATGCATCCTTTCTAACCCATCATAGAATAAGAACCTAGTCTCAACCGAGCTTGCAAACTCATCGACAAAGATGAACCTAGAATGCAGCCTCGAATGAGCCTCTCAAACTCCACTTTCTATTTTCAATTGCGAGAACTCCCCTCTTCTTTTACTTCATCATTTTTAAAACTATCTTTGCATTCTTTGAAACTCCATATGGGTTGAGGGTTGCTTCACCAAGCTTAAATAGGCAATTGGTGCTTATGTGTGCATCATTTTATATGGATTCCAACTCTGATACCATGAATATTGGAAATGGATTAGTGAAATAATTGTCTTTCTTTTTATATTTGTTTAATGGGAAATCATAATTTCTAAGTTGTTTGTTGAGTATAGATGGAATTGTGAGTATTGGATGTTTGCTTAAATGTCTAAATGGAAAGGTTGGAAAGTTTTCTTTTTTATGTTGATATTTGTGTATTCAACTAAGTTTGTAAACGTTGTTGAACTACCACTTATTCCAAAAGCTTAAGCTAATAGAAAGTGGTTCATCATGTCTTTTGTATTGTCTCTAATACTCTCCCACACATGTAGGTCATTTTGGGTCAAAAGTATGTGCATTTTTGGTTCAGCCTCTTTTGGGCTTTTTTTTTTGTCCTTACTTTTTTGTTTTTTTGACAGAGTTGTTGAGTTTTGAACCTAAGAAATTTGAATCTCTCTGGCTCTGTTACCATATTAAATTACCACTGATCTCAAAAGCGTAAGCTAATAGGAAGTGGGTCATCATATCTTTTTTATTTTGTCTTTAATACTCTCTCTCACATGTAGGTCCTATTGGGTCTTTATATTTGGCTCTGCTACTTGAAGAAATTTAGTCTCTATTATTGAACCATGAAATGTGCCTTGAACATCAAATTAATATGCTTTATGAATGAGGTGAATACTACTATTGCAAATCTAGCTATTAGATATTCTTGTGGTGGCAGAAGAAGTATAACACCCCAAAATCAATTTGATAACTAGTCTTCTAAGTTTCATCGCTCTCCTCAATTTGCTCGTGGCAGAGGAGGCCAACATCTTAGTTTTCAATTTGCTCATGATGGACACACTGCTACTTTTTGCTTCTACTGATATGACTCAAATTTTCAAGACACCAACAACTCCATGAACTAGTAGACACCTGACTCTCCAACAGCTTATGTGGCTTCTTCATTAGATTTACCCTCCTTGGTATGTAGAATCTAGAGCAACCCATCACATCTCTTCATAATTTTGCTCACCACAGTAGCTATTGGACTAAAAAGGAATTGCAAACTCATTGTAGGCAATGGGTAGGGTATGAAAATTACCAAATTAGAAAAAACAAGCATTATTTCTCTGTCTAAAAAAAAGTCTAACTCTGAATAATACTCTTGTTGTGCCTAAAATGTCAAATTTTTTAACTAGCATGCTATATTTACCATGGATAATGATGTGATTGTAGAGTTTAATGCTAAATTTTGTATTGTGAAGGACAACATGCTGGGGACACCTCTGCTGGAAATGAGGCTCAAAGAAGGGTTGTATCGGCTATTCTAAAGTCTTACCTGGTCAAACTATCCATAGCTTATATAAGTTTAGATATCCACATTGTGTTTTCCTTGTTTTCGGTTATGTTAAGAATGGTAAAAGTTCTGTTAGGAAATCAAAAAAGTGTGTTGGTACTAATTTATGAAATCACAGTAGATTGAGACATCCTTTTTCATCAATTGTGAACAAAGTAAAACAAAGTAAAGGTCTTAAAGATGTTCTGTCCTCAAATTTTCAATTTTGCTTTTCTTGTGAATATCTAATGAATCACAAATTTCCCTTGACTAAATTTGAAACAATTGCTTTTTCACCTTTACAATTAATCCACATCAACATGTGGGGTCCCTCACAAATAATGTCAAAAGACGAACACATATACTACATCCATTTTATAGATGATTTAAGCATTCTCCCTTAAAAGTCAAATCTGATGTGACAAATGTTTTTCTTCAATTCAAAGAGCTTATTGAAAACCAAAATGTATTTAAAATTAAAAACCTTCAATTAGATTAGGGTGGAGAGTATCGACCTCTTAAACCTATTCTTAAACAGCTCGGAATACACTTTGGTCACTTTTTTCCTCATATCCATGAACAAAATTGCCGAGCAGAGTGTAAACACCAACACCTAACTAAAATGGGTATTTGCCTCTTAGAACATCTTTTTTTCCTTTATCTTTCAAGTTGGAAGCGTTCCACACAACTACATTTTTGATAAACGTATTACCAACACCAGTTCTGAATCATAAAACACCTCTGTTTCATCTCTTTAAGCTTCAACCAGAGTGCAATTGTCTTAGGACGTTTAGATGCAACTGTTTTCCACATATTCAGTATTATAATAATCATAAATTTGATTTCCATACAAAAAAAAAAAGTTTATTTTTGGGTTATAATGACAAACATCATGGGTATAAGTGTTTGAGTCTCCTAGGAAAGTTATACATTACAAGGCACCTGTCTTTCAATGAATTATATTTCCCACATGTGTTTTTATTCAAGTCTACAGCCTTACAAAACCACACTAATACTTTTTCCTCTAGTTCACTATAAGTAGCATAAGTGTCACCAAAAACACACAATTCTTCTTTGATAGAACCATACCTGGAAGACTCCATGTTGCCGCCACATCATGTGGAGTCACCTTCTCCAGCACATTTTCTTGGTAAGTTATCTGTACAAAACCCTACAAGTTCAAAAACAAGCTTATCCAGTCACAGTCCTCAGTCTATACTATCATATGTGCCATCTCCTCCAGTGATTCAACTTGATTTGGAACTGCCTTCTATTGCTCCATCTACGCAGTCCAATCACCCGATGATCACTATATTTAAAACTGGTATTACTAAACCCTGAGTTTTTGTTACCTCAGTATTAAAACCACTCAGGGAACGAACAAAGGTGTTTGAAGCTCTGCGAAATCCTCTATGGCAGGAAGCTATGAACTATTAATATCAAGTTCTCATGGGGAATAATACTTGGCAACTAGTTCCACACTTCAAATATGCATGCTACCGACAATAATTGGGCTTTTAAACTTAAAACCAAATATGGTGGTTCAATTAAGAGGTATAAGGCACGTCTTGTAGAAAAAAGATTGCATTAAACTCCCAGCTTGAATTGTCACAATATCTTTAGCCCGGTTGTGAAGTCTTCCATTATTCGAGTTGTACTCATTATTGCAATCAACCTCAATTGGCCCAACTTTTCAACTGGACATCAATAATGCAATCCAAAATGAGAATTGTCTCAGTAGGTCTAGATGCAACAACAGGAAGAATTCGTCCACCCTAATCGACCATATCACTTGTGCAAACTAACTAAGGCTTTATATTGCCTTTGCCAAGCACCAGTAGCATCGTATGAAAAAATAAAATATTTTATTCTTTAAAGGTAGAAACTCTTTGTTTTCCTATCATAGTCATAGTGGTATCTTTCTCTTATTATTGGTTTACAAGGATGATATTTTGATCATGGGAAATTGAGTCATAAGTCTTCAGAAACTTCAAATAGATCTTCATTCACAGTTTGCCCTTAAACAATTGGGATCTATTCATTACTTCCTGGGGATGGAAGTTTACCAAAATCACATAGGTTTATACCTTTCTCAAAGTAAATATACTGCTAAGTTACTTAAATGGACCAATATGCTCCCATAAAAAAAAGTACCCTATGCCACTGAGTGTTTCTTTCCCATTGTCTAATAACGAATATCATAAATTTGATAATGCCATGCTGTATCGTAGCACAGTGGGAGCATTGCAATACCTCACATTAAGAAGGCAGGCACGAGCTAGCATTCTCTGTAAATTGCTTTAGCCAATATATGCATAAACTGAGAGTTCACTATTTGTAGGCTTGTAAGCATATCTTCCAATCCATATGTGGGCATTTAACCCAAATGATCACCGTCCTACCAGTAGCTATGCTGTTTATATGGGATGCAATATAGTCTCTTGATGTGCAAAGAAACAACACTCAGTAGCATGTTCTAGTACCAAGAGTGAATATAGAGCTCCTGCTCTTACCAAATTTGAAATATCTTGGCTTAAGCACCTATTTAATTAAAATGAAATACCACAGACACACTACCCTGTTCTCTAGTGTGATAACATTAGCACCACAAGCCTTGAAATAAACCCATTCTTCCATTCTCAGACCAAACACAATTAACGTGACCTTCATTTTGTTTGAGACTAGATTCTGATGCTTGACTTGCAAGCTGGTTTTGTTCCCATTAAAGATCAACTGGCCGACATTTTTACGAAACCTTTCCTATCTCCACAATTTGAAATTTTACATTTCAAGTTGAATGTGGATAAATCCCCTTTCAACTTGAAGGGGATATCAATGAAGAACACATCCAACTCAGATAAAAAGCCTAATTTCATCAAAAAGTCACATTCGAGGAAATTTCCCATATTGATTATTTTATGTATTTATTTATTCATTCTTTATCCACTGGGTTTTGTGTATAAGGCCAATGACTAAAGTAATAAATATCAAGCCATCATTTAAGAAATCAAAGAGAGTATTCCATCATTACAAACGTATTCTGCAGAACATATGAAAAAAATTGTAGAGTGAAGCACTAGAGTAAAATAAGGATTGGCAAAAACTTTTTCTTACTTCAAAGACATAAATTTTTATATAAATAGGCTAAAATTGCATATTCAACTTTAGTGGTTGTTGTTTTAATTTTGTTGCCCCCACCTTTTGCAGGTGTATTGTAACAACCTGATTTCTCACACTTGCACTGTTTTAAAAATCTGATCAAATTGACAAGTGAATCTGACTTTGACTTCTCATCTGCGTGAATTTTTGCTTGAACATTATCCAAAGCAGTGTAGAGGCCCTTGTTTCTAATTCACAAACTGGTATCATGTTCATTTTTGAGTTGTAATTCTTAAGTTATACACAATTTGCTATAGCTTTTAAATTTTGAATCAATTAAGACTTAATACTGACTCACAAACTTATTAAAATTTAATTATTGGGTATTTTATCACATGAAATAATATTAATTTTGTCCACCGGTACTAATTTGTGAGACCTTTATACATAAAATATCATCATTTTATGTGTGTTTGAGTTCAAAAGTAGAAAAAAATGATCTATAATGGTGAATGGGACAGCTGGCACACATGCTTGCATGAATAGGGCTCATTGCATGTAAATGAAGGTAGCATCTTCATCAAAAAATCCTAGCCTCCATTATTTTCTCTTTCATTCATGACATTTTTCTCTCTACCACCAAAGAAATTTCAAACATCCATATATTTCTCATACGGATGAGTTAGGATGTGTGCTTAGTACTAATGGAAAGCTCTCAAAACAAGCTTCATGTTCGTACCAGCTTTGTCACCAGAAACCACCAGAAGCTGGCCATAACAAAGCTCAAAGTTGATAGAAAACCATCATGGAAAGCCACCATCTCCACCAGATCCATTATGTTTTCTAGCACCGCACCAATATATTTTTGCACCACCAGGCACCCTCCACTAGAAATATCATGCCCCAATAAGCCTTCTTCCTCCCCAAACACCGACGAGAGCTTCTTGGATGCCATAGATTCTGGCGTACGTTCCGATGACGTTTTACCTTGAATCGAACCTTCCACTAGCACCTAAAGAGGTGAAGCACCTTTTTGAACCAAGCTTTGGTCATTTACCACCAGTTCAAAGAGCTCCTCCATGACCAAGCTTCACTTGCTCTATTGGGCTCACTGGTAGCGAGTTGGACCTCACCCTCAGTCCCAACACATTCAGGGGGTCTTGGGCAAGCGTCCTATGTCTTCAATTTGGGTCAATTTGGCCAGAATGGAAGAAACCCAACTTTGACTGTGAGTTCAAATTTTTTGGCAATATTTTTGGTCATAGAACGAAGAAATGCCCAAATTCAGTTGAATGATAAGTTTGCAAATGAAAATTGGACTATCTCGGAGTGTAATTGACTGGAAGTGGAGATTTAATTAGATTCCTAAAGGTCATGAGAACCTAACTCAATGCTCAATTTTAGTTTATTTTGGAGAAATCAAAAGTCTCCATTTTTAGATAATTGATCGGTTGGGTCAATTTTGCAATTACCAAAATTGATGGGCAACTTTGGTAATTAACAATTTTTAAGAGTAATTAAGGACTCAGTGGACTCCCCTGGGCCTTCAATTAATTTTTTGGCAATTAAGAGAATTTTTGATGAATATTTCTAGATACCCGAGTTTTGTTGTGAGTTGATCTAGAGACTATTAGGATCACAGTGCGTATCAGGGAGTGCAACTTTATTTTCTAAATATTTTTAGAAAAATTCAATAATATTGATTAATGGTTTGCATATTTAATTACTGATATTATATATTCAATTAAATATGATTTATTATTTACACATGACATCATTTGCATAATTATAAGTGGTTTATAAGTTCTCCAGATTTGAGCTTATAGAAACTATATTGGATTGAATTTGATTTGTCATTTTCTAAATTGTTTGGTAAATTGGTGATTTTAAATAAATTTGGGCATTTGTGCAATTTTACAAGTTTTTGAGATATATTGCAAATAAAAAAAGTTTTCAAATAATTTTGGGTTTGATATATATGAGGTACCACATAGTATCTGTGTTGTATATGATGAGGCCATCATCTACTTGACCTATAATCGAGAGAGCCATGATGAGATCCCAGCACCAATGTTTTCTAGAACACTGAAAAGGTTGAGATGAATATTCTCGTTTCTTCTGCCTTGTGATGCCATCAAGATGCTGAGAGTCATCTAACACATCAATATATAGTGTGGTACACATGTATTATGATGATGATGTTGATATGATGGTACACAGATGTTATGACAATGATATGATGTTACACATATATATACGATGATTGTTATAATGATGATAATAAAGATGATGATGTGACAATGATTTATATGACGCTATGCATATATTATGACGATGATTATAATGACGATGATGATGATGATGTAATGACGCGATGAAAATGTTGGTGTTGATGATGATGTTGGGATGATGATAATGGTTCTCATGATTTATGTTGTTGGTGACAATGACGATGTTTTATTGATTTTAAGATAATTCCATCAAAATTGAGATTATTAAATTGAGTTCTAAAATTAGTTTTACCCAATGTTAAGTTTTCAGTAGTTAAGGTATTTTGGAATAATACTTGGGTTTTGTGAAATATTTGCAAAATAAGAAACTTTTCAAATGAGTAACGTATGGTTTTGAGAGTAAAGAATTTTATGCACCGTGCATCTATTTTGTAGCTAACTAGGGGCACTTACTAATATATTTGTATTTCACATTTTATCATTTAACTCTGTTCTCTAGGTCATAGCTAGGATTGACAGGTCTACCCTTTAGCATCAAGATCATTTGCTTATCCATGCTTGTTGCTCTGCTTTCATTTATTAGATATTGTAATTTTCGAATTTTGGTCATTTTAAAACATTATTTGTATCTTGTATTTTTTTTAACCTTTCTCTAGATGGTACTGGTGTGTAGCTTAAACTTATTTAACTATGCTTCCACACTATGTTTATATTATCTAGTTTCCTATTTATCATACATGTTTTTAATTTACAAAAGTTTGTCAATCAACCTTTTTCCAAGGAAGATCTCTGGGGCGGTGATAGGCATACAAAGTTACTGTTTTTATGCCATATTTTATGTTGGATTTTTTAAGGTTTTGAGATAATTGTTAATAAAAAATACTAAATTGTTGTATATTTCTATTTTTAGAGATAGAAGAACAAATGCTGGAAATAATTGTATTTTCTGCGTAATCTTTACTGAATAAATCATATATGGAGCTATACATTGCATTTATATACGATTTTAGTGTCTAATGATTCATTAGTAATCAAGGTTAAATTTCATAAAGTTTCATCCTCATTAGAACAGCCAATTAGCCCCAGTTTAATTTTGAAGATTAACATTTTTGACAGTTAAGACAGACTTACACTTTTATGGAGAAATTGACATTTAAGTGCCTTCACAGTGCTTCTTTTGTACGATCAAGATATTCCTGGAAAGATAAGACATAGACCTAACTTTTTCAACTGGAATCAATGAATTAGGAGTTCATTTGATCATCCAAAGTGTACTTGGAATATGTCTGACAAACATAGAAGATATAAATGAAAGTGTGACAGGACCCGCCCCGGAAATCCCTCCAGATTCTCCGGAGAGGCCCCGTCTGAGGAAGATTCTACCAAAACCCTTCAGGGTAGCCGACAGAATCTTCCTCCGAAAAGGGATTTAATAAACAACTAAAACAATAAATAAGACGAAAAGTAAGACAAGATATGCATCCTAACCAATATCAACTAGTAATACTGAAATAAATAATAAAATATTATATGAAGTAGGTGGGAATGACAGAGCCACTAAGAGTGATAGACAGAAAAATAATAATAATACAAATCCAACGATAAACGGAAATAAAGGAAAAGAGTCTAATACATAAAAGAAGCGGTAGCGGAAGTCAAGTACAGATGCGATGCCGGTGATAGCTCACGAGGACCTGCAGCTAGGACCTAGGGAACGAAGTTAGAACACAAAACGTGAGATATAAAATCTCTGTGAGTGCTCCTAGGTATCTACAAAATATAAGCTCAGTAGTTAAAATTATTTTCACTCAAACCTCACGTCACTTAGTTGAAAGGTTCCCTGTTTTGAAAATCATTTCGTAAAACCCTTAGTTTATCCCCAAAATCATTAAATCATTATAACCGGTTTAAGGGGCAAAAACTTCATTCAAAATGTTTATTGAAATCACAACTCAATCACCAAAACCATAAATATAATCTCAACAAGAAATATTTAAATTTATTTGAAAACATGTTTGTATAAAATGGCAGGTAGAAACATTTGCTAAATCCAAACCGATATAAACCAAATACCATGGGCTCCAACCCATAAATTCAAAATCGTATGAATCCAAAACCATATCCAAATCCATAAATCAAATCATATCAATCCAAATCATATAAATCAAATCCATATAAATCCAAATCATATAATCCAAATCCATAAATCCAAACCATATAAATCAATCCAGTACCACATCATAGTATCGTTGCCGTGTGACCCTCAGCGTCCTGACGGTGTCACAGGCGGGGGGAGGGGGGGTAAACTCATCACAACGAACCGGTGTCCCAACTCCGTCATGGCAGGATCCTCATCATTTCTCTCCTGACACGTGTCCGCAGCAGAGGATGGCATAAATATAATATAGCGCGCAATAATAATCCATACATCTCAATCATCATACAATACCGTGTGGTACTCCTCAAATAATTTTTAAAATCATCCATGATATCATCAATTTTTCAAATCCTTTTATTTTTAAACAATTTTCCAAAAATCTTCTATTTAACAAAATTTACGAAAAACAATCAAATATTTTGAATATCAAAATTTGCCCCAAAATTTCTTAACTTTCACAAAAGCCATAGTTTTCTTTGAAATTACCATTTTTACAAACTTGCCAAATATCCAAAAATCCATAAATCACCAAATACCATTTAAAACACCAATCTCATATAAATTCCATTCAAATCACAAATGCACATAATATATTTAATAAGCATAATTTAAAATGCATAAGAAAATCCAATCAAAGTAAATCATATGCGATTAACTCATAATAATATATATCCCAAAATGTTTAGAAAATAAATGCACTCACTGATCTGACGTGTGCTCCTGCTGAATCTCCGGTCCAGCCCTCGATCGCGTACGAGCACCTAAATAGAATTTACCGAAAATATCCTTTAAAATCCAAAAATTAACTGAAAGCTCATAAAAGTCCTCTGAGTTTCCAATTACAAGATTAAAACACTAAGTAGTAAGATTGCCCAACATTTTCAGTAATTACAAAAATACCCCAATATTTTTAGAATTTACAAAAATGTCCCAAATCGGCAAAAATCCCAAAAAAAACACTGATTTTCTCGTTTCAAGTCCGATTTCAACAAACTTTATACCGAAACAAAATTGAAGATGCAAGGAACGAGAATCTACCTTCAATTTCAAGATTCCTCGCAGCAATTGATCGGAATCGGTCCCCAAAGATCGGACCTCGGCCGGGATTGGGCGTTTTCGAATCCGATCAAAATAAGATCAAATTGAAGGTACAGCAAGCTTGCCCACGACCCTAGGAATGCATTGGGACAAGTGGTGAGCACTCACTCGCTGAAAAATGAGGAGATCTGCGACGGCGGGTGGAGGAAGACGGCGGCGGCTGTGGGTGGCGCGTGCAGTGCGTGCGGCGGTCGTCGAAGCTCAGGAAAGTGCATATCTGGTCATCGGCGCGGTCTGAAGCTCGTGGTGGTGGCTGTGTCGTGCCACTCGCCGGCGATCGGAGTAGATCTGGGTGGAAAGGTGGCTGTCGCGGTTGTTTTTCCGAGACTTCGCAGCCGTTTTCCGCCGTGCTCCGATGGTTTCCTGGGTCAATCTCAGTACCAAAATGTAGATCGTCGCACCAGCTTTCCAACGGTACCAAGCACGCTCCCTAACTCCACCGGAACAGTGAGATACGGCAGGCAAAAGGTGGTGTCATGACTGTGTACGGTTTGCGTAGTCTCTCGGTTTTGCTACGACTTTCGACGATCTGGGTCGTTTCACGGTGAACCACTGGTATGGGGAGGAAGAGGAGGTTGCCGGCTTCGATCTAATGGTGGTTGTCGGCCAACTCCGACCATGGTGTGGCGGCTGCCGGCGTGGGAAGGTGGCGCGGTGAAGGTGGGAGGGGAGGCGTCGGGGGGGGTGTGCGTGCGTGGGAAGTTTCCAAAAATTTTAAGGATGTAGACAGGGGCAAAAAGGTTATTTTGTCACCCATAAATATCAGTCTTTGCCAGATTACCAAAAAGCCCCTCACACTAAAACGACCATAACTTCTTGGTCTTAACTCCGAATCAAACTTACTACTAGTCTACGGACTCGTATCAACAAGTTCTACCCAACGGTACCAAAATCAAAACCGAAACACAACCACACAAAAAGTCAACCCTAGGGCCCACTTAAGGTCAAACTGGTCAAACTTAAAATTTTTACTATTTTTCTCAAAACGGGATGTTACAAAGTGTATTTGACAACTAGGATGCAACCTATGCATGGATGATTGGGGTTGCCACATCATCACTCTCCAGCTAGATATGTAATCATTGCCACAACACATGCCACTTGGAAAGTTCATATCATTCCAATAATATTAATTGAAGTATTAATTGGATAAGGAATTAGAATTGGAAGGAGATTGAATTACTAAGGAGATATGGATTTACTTTCCTAATCTAATTGGGAGTGTAACATCATTTTCAGGGCACCAATTACTTTTGTAACCCCATATGGCCGACCATGAGAGAAATAATAGGGAATGAGTTTTTATTAATATTTTATTTCCTATTATCTTGAATAATTAGAATTAGGATAAGGTTATAACTCTAGGGTTTTTCCTTACTCTACAAGCACTCTTTTCTTACAAATACCCTACACCTTAGAGCTTTGAAGAAACCTCTCTTCTAGATTAATTTTCTATCACTTTTCCATTCCATTCTACACAATTCTCAAGGTTTAGAGAGAGAGAATTTTCAGCTACATCAAGAAAGCTTTGGGAGAATTCAACTTTGCTGTAGAGACATATTAGAAGAAGCAACTGAAGGAAGAACAATAGGAGAATTTGGCCAGCCACAAGCTTTGGATTTGCTTTCTCTTTTCTTCTTCTTTTTGTCATTCATAATATGTTTTATTTTGAGTTCTTGATAGCTATTTCTAAGAACATGAGTACCTTAATCTTTTATGAGGATTATGGTGTAGCCCTATTATGAATATTTAGTTTTTCTTATTAATTAGTTTATGGTTCATGGTTAATATTTCATTGTAGATCTTAATGCTTTCATGAAAATGTGAAAATATCTAGTATTATATTGGCTTAGGAATAAGGAGTATAATATGGAAGGGCAATAAAATACATGCGAATAGGAATATTGCACGCCTTAGTAATAACTTTGGCAAAACCTTATTGGGTTTTTATGTCTTAAGGCTTAAATTTTAGGTGTTTAGATTAGGAATAATTAAATACCTTGTACTTGCTAAACTATAATGCATTGAGGAATCAACTTCTAGTTAATTTTTCTCAAAGGGAGGTTAACCTAATGAACTTATTATTCTTAGTATCTAAACAAGATTAATAGTGGTTAATTCATAATTCTTGTTCCATCAATAATTTGAAAATTTTCTTTCTTACTTTTACTGCCTTTACCTAACTTTCTTATTTTTCTTTCTATTTAATTCTTGCTTTGCTTCACAAAACAAACCAACCAATCAANTTTTCTTTCTATTTAATTCTTGCTTTGCTTCACAAAACAAACCAATTAATCAATCATTCTTTTACTTTTATAGGCTTAATTAGCAATATAATTTATTTCCCATCATTAGTAACATTATTCCTCGTGGGATCGATATTCAGTTTTCTCCAAAAAAATTACTTTACTACTTGTTGATTCGTTCACTTGCGAGTAATTTAATTTTCATCACAACAAGTTTTTGGCGCCATTGCCAAAGAATAATTATTTCTAATGTTGACTTAATTTTATTGTTGATTAAATTTCTGGTTTTCATTTAATTTTTGTTTTTGTTTTGCGTAGGTTCGGTTTTAACCATTGAAGAACAACAACTGAAAATCTTTCTTAGATCCAAAACAATTAAATTCTAGTTTGAAGAAAGAGGAAATCGAAGTACCCTAGTAGTTGAAATTAATTTTTGTGTTTAGGTTTCTATTGTTTTCGGCTTTTGAAAAAAAATTAATTATTTGCTTTGGTTTTAGATTTATTTTGCTTTAGGTTTGAGTTTACATTGAGTTTTAATTGATTTGCCATTATTTTAATCTTTTGAGCTTAATTAACTTGTTTAATTTGATTTTTAGCTTTAATTTTAGTTGCTGGAATTTTTATTTTTGTAGTCTAGTTTTTTGTTTTTCTTTTGTCTTTTTTGTTCTTGTTTTTTGTTCAGTTGTTTTATGAGTTTTCCAATCAGTTGTGAATTTTTTGAGAGAGATTTGAGGAGCTTATGAAGAAGCAAAGTTAGAGACACTTTGTTTAAGAATATTGAAAGAGAAGACACTATTGAAAATCAAAATAACCCTGTAATTCCTGAAGTTTCTAATAATCAAGGTTATAAGACCATTAGGGATTATGATGCACCTAGGAAAATTGAGGATATGACTTGTATTAGGAGACCGCTCATTGATGCCTCTAGTTTTGAGGTCAAACATATTACAATGTCTATGCTTAATAATTACCAATTTTGAGGGTTACCTAGTGAGGATCCTAATCAACATATATCGAATTCCTATGATGTATGTGTGTTAGTGAGGTATAATAGAATTACTGAGGACTTTGTCTAGATTAGGTTTTTCTCATTTATCCTAAGGGATAGAGCTAAAAGTTGGTTGTAATCTTCTCCAGGGAGTATTACCATTTGGGATGATCTAGCCTTTAATTTTTTTAATTAATTTGTTTCACCTATTAAAACAGCCAAGCTTAGAAATGAGATTAATAATTTTCACCAATTTGATGGAGAGTCATTATATAAGGCTTGGAAAATGTTGAAAGAATTAATGAGGAAGTGTCCACACCATGGGATGCCTATATAGAGTCGAGTACAAACTTTTTACAATGGGTTGAATTATATAACAAGGAATAATGTGGATACAACTGCATGTGCTTTTTTGAACAAATTTCAAGAGGATGCATACGACTTACTAGAAGTGTCCACACCATGGGATGCCTATATAGAGTCAAGTACAAACTTTTTACAATGGGTTAAATTATATAAAAAGGAATAATGTGGATACAACTGTATGTGCTTTTTTGAACAAATTTCAAGAGGATGCATACGACTTACTAGAAGAGATGGTTATCAATAATTCGTAGTGGACAAATGAGAGGAGTCAACATCCTAAGAAGACTATGGCTGTCCATGAAGAGGATAAGATAGAAAAATTAAGAACTGAAGTTGCGATTCTCACAAAGCAACATGAGACCTTCGGTTCCAACAATGTTAATAATATTTCCAATTTTTCTAATTTAAATTGTTGTAAATATTGTGGGGATAATCACGAAAATATTATTTGTCAAGTATGAAATCCTTTTGTTCAATCTAGTGAATCTAACGATGTTAATTTTGTAAGAAATTTCCGACAAGGAACCAACAACAACAACCACTTCTCCGACACTTACAGTCCATGATGGAGGAACCATCCAAAGTTTTCATGGAGAGACAATTCAAATGCCAAGGAGGACAAAAAAGAGAAATCTATCAAATCTCCTTTCAACAACATCAACAATTTCAGTCCTCAAATTTTCAAAAGACTTCTCAACCTCAATCTCATAATTCTTCTCCTTTTACTTTATCTTTACTTAAGCAATCTTTATTGAATATGACAAAAAATTCTAATGCCATCATGCAGGAAACTAAGACAGAAATTAAAAGTTTAAAGAATCAATTGGAGCAACTAGCTCAAGCTCAAGTTCCTAATCTGCAAGAAAAACAAAGTGATTTAGTTAGATTAGTAAGTCAAACTAGCTGAATTTCAGATAGAAACAAAGAAAGAGTTTTCAAGCTTCATGGCAAAAACTAAAGCTTCATGATCAAAACAGAGAATCAATTCAACAATCAAGTTGATGCCATTAAAGTACTTGAAACTCAAAAAAGCCAACTAGCAAGCATGTTTCAAAGAACACAAGAAATCCTCCCAAGTAATGCTGGAAAAAATTCTAAAGAGGACATGTCTATTAATTTGCAAGATGGTAAGCAACTAATTGATTCTTTTGATGTACAGCTAGGGAATTTCGGAAAAATAGAGGATATAGATCACCAACAATAGCCAAAAGCCATATCTAAAGGAGAAACTGAAGCACAAGGTTTGAAATGTGAAGAAGTATCTTTATCTTCGATGATTCAAGTTCAGGTATTGAAGCCTCATGTTTCTAAGTATATACCTCCTCATGTTAGAGGAGTCCTTGGAAGAGGAAAAGAAACAAAAGATGAGCTACTATCCATGGATGAGAAATACGAAAATAATTGGGAATACAAGCAACTCTCACCATCACAATTCCCTAATAGGCTTGAACATAAGAAATTAGACTTTCAATTTTGCAAATTTCTGGATATTTTTAAGAAATTACATGTTAATATTACAACACAAGCCACCATCAAAATTAAAAGATCCAGAAGGTTTGTCTATTCATTGTAATATTGGTGATATTAAATTTTCTAATGTTTTATGTGACTTAGGTGCTTCCATAAATAATCTTAGACCTGGAAAGGTAAAGCCCACCTCAATTTTTTTTTTATAAATGGCAGACCGTACCATCAAGAAGCCAAAGGGAGTACTTAAGGATGTAATCATCAAAGTCGATAAGTTTTTCTTCCCCTTGGACTTTGTGGTATTAGATATGGATGAGGATGATGATATACCTTTGATTTTTGTTAGACCTTTCTTAGCTACTAGTCGTGCTTTAATAGATTTACAAAAAGGTAAACTTACCTTTAGGGTGTGTACCGGAAAGGTCACCTTTAATATCTACAAACCCACTCCTTATTCAAAAGATGAATGGTGTTATGAGATTGAGGTTTTGGAGTCAAGTTTGTTAGAAAAAAGTGAGAAAAAGAATAAAGGGTCACATGAATCATCCTATATTAAGAGTTGCTTTGGAGGTGGAAGGAACCAACAAATTGATCGTAGATAGAGCATAACAAGAAATTCAAGCTAAATACTTTAAAACAAGCACTTTTTAGAAGGCAATCCAAAGTTTTAAATTTATTTCTTTAGTTTATTTTTAGTAGTTTTTAAAAATAAATTTTTATTTGTTTTGTTTTGCATTTTTAGGTGTCAAAGAAGAAAAATCAAAGGAAAGGCCATTAAAGGTGTAATCAATCAAAGGGAGCTTTTTGAACTTAGAGTTTGCAATTTCATTGCATTGCATCAATTAGGGGAGGTTTCTTTATCTTTACTCTTTATTATGTTTAATTTCTTTGTTTTTAACATTGAGAGCTAAGTTTATCTTAATTTGGGGTGGTTCTTTTTGTTATGGAGTTTTCTTCTATAGTTTTTAGTTTTTTTTTTTAATTTATTTATGCATGTTTAGGTTTACCTTCTAAACTCTTGATTTTTGTTGGCTGAATTTTTTAGTTTAAGGTGTTTTTTTAAATATTTTGATGGGCCAATGGTAAGAATATGATCGAGAATAAATTGATTCTTAGGTAGTATAATTGTTTTTGTGCATGCGTTAATAAGTAAAGTTAAATTCACATGTTGTTACTCTCAAAACCATTCTGAGTACTTTGTCAAATATGCATGATTTAGATTGTATTTTGGAGAAGGTTTGCATTAAACTAGAGTGATTATTTTTGAACTCTAGAACTTGTATAATTATTGCTTGAGGTGAAATCTTAAAGAGATGCATTACTTTAAATATGATTTAGGCCATCTATGTTTTGAGATTGAGCCTTTCTAGCATACCTTTTAAATTTTTATCCGTTAATACCTTGTTTGAGCCTTTTTTAGGATACATAAAAGATTGCATGTTAGAGCTTTTTGTTCAATTAAACCACATTGACTTACCTTTTTGAGCCTAAATATACCTTTCCTACTCTATACACATTATTTAAGATAACTTATTTTAAGTTGATATAAATATATGCTTATTTATTTGTATTTGGTAGAGTAAAGTAGAAAATAATTTTGGGGTGGCAATTATGGTGATGGATTCGGCCTACTTTGTATCTTTGATCTGGAAAAAGAAATCTGAGCAAGGTGTGAAAAAAACAATTTGTGGGTTAGAAGAAAAAGAAAATAAAAGAGAAGTTGAAAAAAAACTGTTGTGAATTTTTATTGTGGAGTTTGAAGGAATAGAAGAAGAAAATTGTATTTGTGAGGAGAAAATAAAATTTCTATAAGCATATTATTCATAAGTTTTCTATCTTTAAATTTTATTTTCCTATCATTTTCATTATTATAACCAAGTACCCTTTAGCCTTCACAGTACAAGCGTATAAAGTCTTAATGATTCAAGGTAATGCATTCATCTACATTAGTGGAGAACAATTAATTATGTCAAGCATATGGTGGTTCATATTTTACAATCTCTATTTAATTTAGATTTATTCAATTGCATGACATTGAGTGTATAAATTGATTTCGCTCACTTTGAAAGTAATGATTATGTTAAATAGATGATAATGTATTGAGTTGCATGATTATTTGGAAATTACTTTTGAATTACTATGATTATACAATCTATGAGGTACCTTATCAAGGCATTTGGGAATGTTTTATAGAAGATGTGTTATGAGTACTTTCTTTCTTTCTTTGCTAGGGACTAGCAAAATTCAATTTGGGAGTAGTTGATAGGCATAAAAAGTTACTATTTTATGGCATATTTTATGTTGAAGTTTTGTTAGTTTTGAGTTAATTGTTAATGAAAAATACCAAATTGTTGTATTTTTCAATCTTTATAGAAAGAATAACAAACGCTGGCAATTGTTATATTTTATGCGCAGTCTTTCTCATGGTATATTTTAGATTAACTCGCAAGTGCACGAATCAACAAGTAATAAAGTGGATTCCTTTTAAAAAGAAAATCGATATTGATCCCACGAGAAATAATGTCTCTAGTAGTAAATTTAAATCAATTGTAAATTAAACTTAACAAAAGTAAAGAGAGTTGTTTGAATGATTGTTTGTTGAGTAACCAAGCATGAATTGAAAAACAGTAATATTAAAATTGAGAAAGACAGCAAGTAAATATTCCAAAGGTTTTAAGAAAACAAGGATTATGACTTCACCACTATTCCTCATATTTAGCCCTAATACATTTTAGGTTCATAGGTTAACCCTCCCTTGACCATAAGTGACTATAAGTTGATTCCTCAATGCATTCTAATCTAGCAAGCACAAGGTATTTAACTAACCCTAATCTAACTACTGAAATTTAAGCCCTAAGACATGGAAACCCAATATGTTCTTGTCAAAGTTGTCACTAAGGCATGCAATATTCCTCTAACCATGTATTTCATTGCCCATCCATATTTATATCCCTTATTCCTAAGCCAAAATAAATACTAAATCAATCCACCTTTTCATGGAAGCATTAAGAACTACAATGAAATATTAACCTTAAACATGAATCAAACTTAAATATGCATTAAACACTAAATAATCATAATAGGGTTACATCATAATCCTCATAGAAAATTAGTTACACATGATCTTAGAATTATCCATCAAATAATTAAAAGACAACATAGATTAAATAACAAAGAGAATAAGAGTAAAGAGATCGAATCCAAAGTTGATGGCTGCTGGAATTTGTTCTTCAACCTTTTCCTCTTGGCTCTCCAAACTATGATCAAAGTCACAAGGTTAACTCCTTTGAGGCTGGCCGAATTCTCTCTTGAACTTTTCTTTGTGTATCACAACTTTTCTATGTAAAAACTCTTAAGAACTCAACATGAAACTTAAGAAAAACTGTTGTTTCCGTGAGAATGGGGAAAAAAGGGAAAGAGAGAGCTACGGCTGTGAGAGAGGGAGCGAAGGTGTTGCAGCCGCGAGGGTTGGTGGTGAATTGTGTGAATGTCTCTTGTGTTGCATGGTATTTATAGAAAAGGTTTAGGAGCTTGAGTCCCAATAAAACTTAGAGAATTTAGGAGATAATATGTATACATGATGTCAAACTCTATAAACTCCCTACTATGGCCGGCCACCTCAAGGATACCACTGTATTTTGTGTCTCATGTTCACACTAGGTTTAAGGAAACATTCCTTATCTCTATAGGAATCAAATTTGTATTAAACTCAAATTCCTTTTATTCTAAATATTATTTCAACTAGTATAATTAGAATAATCTGACCTCCCATGTGGCATATGATGTGACAAATTTTGTACTCATTGCTGTAATGTGATGACATGGTGGTCCAATCATCAATATCATCCTAGTAAGCCAAAATACTTTCCTTTTATATCTCCAATGACAGCCAGATAGATTCCAAGTACCCTTTGGGTGAGCATATGGACTCTGAATTCATTGATTATGGTTGTAAAACTCAGGTATATGTCTTAGATTACCAGGCATATCTTGTTTGCACATATTTGACATCAGGAAGACACTCAAATTCTAATTTCTCCGAGATTGTGTAAATCTGCCGCAACTGTTGGAAATATTAATTTTGTAAATCAAACTGGTACTGATTGGCCAAACCAATTGCAATGAAACATTACAGAATTTAAGCCTAGTGAATAAGGAATCATTTTCAACTAGAATCGTACAAAACCTCAAAGTGTAGCTCCAGATATTATTTTTTCAGTAAAGATTGCGCAGAAATACAGTAATTCCAGCTTTAGTCTTTCTTTTACTGAAAATAGAAAAATACAGTAATTAAGTACTTTTCATTAACAATTAATTATAAACTAGCTAAAATTCAATATAAAAAGTAGCATAAAAACATTAACATTTTATTCCTATCAAATACCCCCAAATTGAACTTTTGCTAGTTCGTAGCAAAGAAAGAACTAAAAATACTACTCCTATCAAACCAAATACCTTGATGAGGTTGCCTCAAAGATTGCATAATCATATTAATTCAAAAGTAATTTCCAAGTGATCATGCCTCTCAGCACCTTATATTCTATTCAACACAATCATTACTTTCAAGTGTGTTTGTGAAAATCAAATAATACATTCAATGACAAGCACTTGAATAAATCTACATTAAATAGAGTTTGAAAATAAATATATGAACTAACATATGCTCAACATAATTAAATAGTTCTCCACAAATGTAGATTAATGCATTACCTTGAATCAATAGGGCTTTATAAGTTTGTAATGTAAAGGTTAAAGGGTAATAGCCTAGAAATGATAGGAAATTAAAAATTCAAAGAAAGAAAACTTATGAATAACATGCCGTATAAAACTTTTTGTTTTCTCTTTTCAAATACATTTTTCTTCTTCCTTTCCTTCAAACTTCACAAAACAACTATTTTTCACAACATATTTTTTTTTCTTTTTCTATTTATTTTTCTTTCTTTTCTTTTCTTTTTTCAATTTTTTCATTCTAACCCCCAAATTGAATATTTTCATACCTTTCTCAAACTTCTTTTTCAACATCAAAGATACATAGCCATATGTTTACCAACATCAACCACCCCCAAATTATCTTCTACGTCACTCTACCAAATACATTTTATAAGCATATATCAATTTTACATAAGCTATCTTTGATAAATGATTATAGGGTAGGAAAAATATATTTAGGCATAAAAGGTAAGTCAATGTGGTTTAAAGAATAAAAAGGCTCTAATATGCAATCAATTATGCATCCTAAAAATGGCTCAAATAAGGTACTAATGGATAGATATTTCAAAGGTAGGCTAGAAAGGCTCAAACTTAAAACAAAAATGGCCTAAATCATATTCAAAGTAATGCATCTCTCTAGGATTTCGTCTCAAGCAATAATTATGCAAGTTCTACAGTTCACAGAAAATAATCACTCTAATTTAATGCAAACCTTTTTCAAAATACAATCAAAATCATGCATATTTAATAAAGTGCGCAAAATAATTTTGAAACTAATAACATGTGAACTTAACTTTAGGCATTAGAAAATACACAAAAACATTTCCACTACCTAAGAATAAATTTATTCACAATCATATTTTTATCATAGGCTCATCAAAATATGCTAAAAAACACTAAAAACCAAAAATTCAGCAACAAAAACGGTTATTTTTTTTTTAAACCAAAAAAATTAAATCTAAAGAAGAAAAACTTCAAACTAAGAGAACCACCCCCAAATTAAGATGAACATAGTCCTCAATGTTCAAAACAAAGAAAAACAAAATAAAAAGTAAGGGTTAAGAAAGCTCCCCCATTTGATGACAAGGAATGAAATTGCAACTTTTAGGCTCAAAAGGCTCCCTTAACCGATCACTCCTTTATGCTTCACCTTTGATTTTCTCTTCTTTGACACCTAAACACACAAAACAAAAAAAAACAAAAAAGAAATTAAAAATTAAAATTAAAATACCTTTAAACTTTTGGTTGCTTCCCAAAAAGCTTTTGTTTCAAGTCTTTAGCTTCACTTTCTTGTGGAGCTCATCTTGGTTTTTTCCTTGGGTTGCCTCCATCATCTTGCAGCCCAAAAGATGATTTTTCTCTTGGAAGTTTGAGTCTTTTAGACTTCATTGGTTCATACATGTAGAACTTTTCAATCCTAGAACCATGTCTTAACTTTAAAGTACCCTTGCAAACATCAATTTTAGACTTGCTTGTAGCTAAAAGTGGGCGTCCTAAAATAATTCCATTACTTTCATGAAATACTACAAAGTCTACTAAGAAAGAAAACATGCCCACCTCCACTTTAATATTCATGGCTATCCCTAAAGGTTGGATTTGGCTTTGGTCGGCCATATTTACCATCATAATGGTAAGTGTCAATTTCAAACCTAGTTTCCTTGCAATAGTATTATCCATAACATTAATATAAGCACCCAAATCACATAAGCAATTAGATAATTCAGTTCTATCAATGATGCAAGTTATCTCAAACCTTCATTTATCTTCCATATTTTGAGTCATTCTTTCTTTACCTTCTCTTTTTATTAAAGAAGATTTATCCATATAAAAAATTTCTTTAGTTAGGCCATCTTCACTTAGTAGTTCTAATGTTTTCTTCTCTAAAATAATTCTAGTTCTACAAATAGTTAAGAAAGGCCTACCAAAGATAAATGAAGCATTAGGATCTTTCATTTTTATGACTCTAAATTCAGCACATACTCAAGAGATCCTACCTTGATGCGAACATTCTCCAAAATACCTTCAATTTCCACACGAGTGTTGTCGCCCAATTTAAGATCATCTTTGGTTGAGCGCAACCATTTGTAACCTAAAATCATGCAAATAGGAAAATGCATAATGTTAGTTGCAGCACCAATATTACATAAAGCATTAGAAAAATTAACATTTTTAATTTTTCAATCAAAAGTAAATTTCCTGGATCATGTAGTTTCTTTGGAAACTCTTGGCACTCTTTTCTTTTTATCTCTTCTTCTAATCTCTTCCTTTCGACCTTGATCTCTCTAAGATTCTCCATAAATAAGTTTTGATCAAAGTAAGTGTATCCCTCATACACTTGATTAGGGCCATACAAAGGATGAAAGTCGTCTTCATTAAAATAACTACTTTCCTTTGATTCACCCCATGTTTCATTCATTCCTTCACTCGTCTCTTCTTCCAAAATAAGATGCTTGGGCATGTCTACCTCTTCACTATCGTCACCAATATCATTAGAACCTATGCTTTCCTTAGCACTTTCTTCAATTGGCTCATCCAATTCCATAGCATCCTTTATGACTAATTCGGTCACAACCTTCATTTGTGTGCTAATTTCTTATTTTTCCAAAGCTGTCTCATTTGTTACTATCCTTTTTTCTTCAACATCTTCATTGTAGGTCCAGTTATCTTCACTTGGATCCTCTTTCTCAAACCATTATTCAAATTCAGCCACAATTTCTGACAGTGTTTGCCTATTTCTCTCATTGGCCAAATTTTCCTTTGTGTTTTCCCTCAAGATGGTTGCTTTGGTTTTGCCTTGAATTTCCTTCTCCTTAGAACTTTGGGACTCCTTTTTCATTGGGGAATCTTCTAGCTTCCTTCCACTCTGTAGCTGTATTGCTTGGACAACTTCCTTTGGGTTGATTTCGGTTTGGCTTGGAAGAGTTCCCATAGCTCTTTTGATTGCTTGAGCGAGTTGCCCCACTTCCATTCCTAATCTCTTTATTGTTGCGTTTGTTTCCTGCATATGAGCACTATAAGTTTCATTCATTTTAATCATAGCTTGCTCAAGTAAGGAAACAATATGAGATAAAGGTGTAATTTGAGTTTGAGAATTTTTATTGAAATTCGAGGATTGAATTTGTTGGTGTTGTTGAGGTGGAACTTGATAGATCCCTTTTTGTTATTGTCCGCCTTGGGTGTTTGAGTTGTCTCTCCATGAGAAATTTGGATGGTTCCTTCATCCTGGATTATAAGTGTTGGAGAAGGGATTGTTGTTGTTATTGCCTTGTCGGAAATTCCCTTCAAAATTCTCATCGTTAGTTTCATTAGAATTTCCTAAATGGAAATTTTTGCTTTCATGATTATCCCCCCAATATTAACAACAATTAGTATTAGAAATATTTTAACACCCCGTCCAGGGGAAAATATTGAAATTTATCAAAGTTGACCGAGTTGACCAAGTTTGACCAAGGAAGGGCTCGGGGTTGACTTTTTGTGTGAGCGTGCTATGGTTTTGACCGTAGTACCGTTGCATAGAGCTAGTCGATACGAGTTCGTAGACTAGTAGTACGCTCAATTCTGAGTTAAGACCGAGAAGTTATGGCTGAAATAACATGAAGGGCATTTTGGTAATTTTGCTGTGGCAGGGCAAAATTACTATTTTGCCCCTGCCTTTAACAAATTTATCCAGAAGGATCTGGAGGAGAGGCACGCGCACAGCACACGCACGGCCAGCCCCCCCTCTCGTGCAGCCCCCCCTTCGCGTGACTTCCGACCGCCCGGCTTCGCCAGCCACGGTCAATTTCCGGCCAGATCAGGCTAGAAATCACTCAGGAAATGACGCCGCCGACCCCCTCTCTCCTTTGGCACCGGTGGCTCGCCGTGATGGGGTCCAGATCGCCGGGAAAAGCGAGAAATCCGGTCAGCTGCATTTTTGCGATTTGCCGGATTACGGCGGAGTCAGGCCGGTCCACTGCCCGGGAAAGGTTCGCCGGGACCTCCTCTCCCTTTCCCCACCGTTTTCGGGCCGTGAAACGCCGTGATTTCGCCAGAAAAATTTGTAAAGCTGACGGACCCGTTTTCCTCCGATCGCCGGACTCCGGCGTGTTTCCGGCGGTGGGTGTGGTCCCTGCCCCCTATTTTGGACCTCCCGAAGCTAATTCTGGTCTCCGTTCGTCTCGAAGCTCGCTCGTGTGGACTGCGTGATTTGAGGGTGCTCGGCCGCCGCTTCCTGGCCATTTTCCGGCCACCACCAGCTGCGGTTGGACGAGGTAAAATTACGGTTGTACTCTACTCCTTTCAAGCTTCATTTTGACATATAATTCGAATGTTATAACTGAGTATTGGAATTTACCCGGTTTGAATGTGATGTTAATAATTGTTAAAATAAAAATTGTTGTTAATTGGTGATATAGATATGTGTGGTGATGTTTTGGTGTTACTGTGGAATGAATTGGTGTGCTGAAATTATAGGATTGATTGTGTGGTTGAATTTCGGGATTATTAATAACGGTTCGGATTATATATATACATATTATAATTGGTCTGTGGATTAAATACGTATATGTGGGTTTGATTGTTGAGACACGATTGGATTGCGTATGTGGATTTGGGTGTTAATCATTTTGTGGCCTTGTGTATGAGGATCTGATCATGTGAACTGCTTTGTGAAGTATATATGTATGTATATGACGATTATGAAATAAGTAATTGCTGTGAATGTTTGTATCATGTTTTTGTCTTTGGAATAAATACTGGATATAATTGTGTGGATGAGAACTGCTTGGGCGAGGAATTATGCCGCCAAGCAGGGTGTTGCTAGCTTGGGCAAGGAATCATGCCGCCAAGCTATGGTTGTTATTTTATTAAATTGGTTGGAAAAGCTTGATGGAATGAAAGATGTGTAATTGGTGATAACCGGAAAATGTGTGTTTGTGAATGTGTTTGACTGTAGCATATTTGGTATAAATATGCTGTCGGAACTACAGGTAGCTTGATCCCATGTAGAAAGGGTATGTAGGTAGCTCAGTTTTAGACTGAGTGCAGCTACACCGTACCTAAACAATATATTTGTTTAAGTGTTGAGTTATGTACCAATTTGTGGTTTAATTGTGTGGGACATGTTTGCTGGTAGAATAAATTGTTGTTTAGAAATGTTTTTCCCTGCAGGTTCGACTTTTAGCATTTTTGGGGAGTGTTAGAAACAGCCGAAATGCTGCCAAAATTTTTAATAAATTTCCGGCAGTAGTGAAAACCTTTCGGTCTGTTATTCTTACCCTTCAAAATTTTGTTTAGCAGGTTTTCACGACTGCTTGTGGCTTAGTGGTAACATTAAGTCACGCAGGCAGGATCTTTGCGGGTCGGGTCCTGTCAACTAAATTTTGTAACACCACACTCTCTCTCCAACCAATATTGTCTCCAATTTAGCCACCGCACTTCAGATGGTATGGAGTTTTTGGTCAGACTTCCCAGGGGGTCACCCATCCTAGGAATGCTCCCACTGGAGCACGCTTAACCCTAGAGTTCTTCCAACTCTGAAGCCAAACGCTGTGAAAAGGCCTTGGTTGTTAAGAGAGTGCTCACTTTACATTTGAACCATTACCACATGACCCCCTTCCACACCCGGGCGATGTGGGATTGGACACCAATCTCTGCCAGTAAGGTAGCCTGCCAGTGCCCCCTACACCCGCCCACACTTACTTTTGGCTCCGGATCCTGGTCGTCACAAATATTGGAAATATTATTATAATTGTTGGAACCCAAGGTTTCAAGTTGCTTTGTAAGCAATGCAACTTGACAACTCAATTTGTCTTTCTTATCCTTCATGGACAGCATGGTCTTCTTTAGGTTTTGGCTCCTTTCACTTGCCCATTGCGAGTTTTTGATTTCCATCTACTCCAATAGTTCGTATGCATCCTTTTGGGACTTATTTAATAAAGCACTACTTGTAGCAACATCCACATTATTTCTTGTTAAACAATTTAACCCATTATAAAAGGTTTGGACTTGACTCCAAATGGGCATCCCATGGTTTGGACACTTCCTAAGTAGTTCTTTTAGGCTCTCCCAAGCTTCATATAATGACTCCCCATCAAATTGGTGAAAAGTGTTAATTTCATTCCTAAGCTTGGCTATTTTAATAGGTGAGAAAAATTTGTTTAAAAACTTAAAGGCTAGGTCATACCAAGTGACAATACTCCCTGGGGGTAAAGATTGAAACCAACTCTTGGCTCTATCCCTTAAGGTAAAAGGAAATAACTTAAGTTTGACAGCGTCCTCAGTAATCCCATTATACTTCACTAACTCACATACATCAAAGAAATTTGATATATGTTGGTTAGGATCCTCACTTGGTAACCCTCCAAATTGATAGTTATTGAGCATAGACATGGTAATAGGTTTGACCTCAAAGCTAGGTGCATCAATAGGTGGTCTCCTAATACATGACATATCCTCAACCCTTCTAGGTGCAGCATAATCCCTAATGGACCTATAACCTTTGGTTAAATAGGAACTGCGGGGTTACCTTGGTTTTCCATATTATTTTAGGTATTTCTAAATAAATTTTCCCTAATTCATTCTCTCCTTAATCTCCTTAGATCTGTCTTAGAAAATTCAGATTCAATATTAAAACTCATAAAACAAAACAAATAAACAAACTGAAAAAATTAAAACAGTAACTTAACACACAAAACAGAAAAAACAGCAACTGAAATTAATAATAAAAACTGAATTAAAACAAACTAATTAACTCACAAAACTTAAAGCTAGATGCAAATAAACAAAAGAAAAAATTAAGCAAAAGCAAACACTAAACAGCAACCAAAACAAATTAAACAGTAAGCAAAAATACAGTTTTTTTTAGAATCGGTTTTTCAGAATTTTTTTACTTTTTATTTATTTTTTTATCATAAGATTAAACAAATAAAAACTCAAAAAAACTCAAAAATTCAGTAAATTAAAAACCTAAAACCGAAACAAAACAAAATAGTAAACAAAATATATATATATATATTTTTTTTTTTTCAAAAACCGCAAACCCTAAAACACAAAAATAAAAACTTAGCTACTTCGATTTCCTCCTTCTTCAAACTCGAATTGGATTGCTTTGGTTCCAAAAAATCTCTCCAAACGTTATTCTTTGATAGTTAAAACCGAACCTACGAAAAAACAATAACAAAAGATTAAACTAAAAATAGTAATTTAATTAACAAAAAATTTAAAATCAAAACTAGAAATAATTATTCCTCGGCAACGGCGCCAAAAACTTATTGTGGTATATTTTAGATTAACTCGCAAGTGCACGAATCAAAAAGTAATAAAGTGGATTCTTTTTGAAAAGAAAACTAATATCGATCCCACGAGGAATAATGTCTCTAGTAGTAAATTTAAATTAAACTTAACAAAAGTAAAGAGAGTTGTTTGAATGATTGTTTGTTGAATAACCAAGCATGAATTGAAAAACAATAATATTAAAATTGAGAAAGACAGCGAGTAAATATTCCAAAGGTTTTAAGAAAATAAGGATTATGACTTCGCCACTATTACTCATATTTAGCCTTAATGCATTTTCGATTCATAGGTTAACCCCTCTTTGACCATAAGTGACTAGAAGTTGATTCCTCAATGCATTCTAATCTAGCAAGCACAAAGTATTTAATTTTCCATAATCTAAATACCGAAATTTAAGCCCTAAGACATGCAAATCCAATATGTTATTGTCAAAGTTGTCACTAAGACATGCAATATTCCTATATCCACGTATTTCATTGCTTATCCATATTTATATCCCTTATTCCTAAGCCAAAATAAATACTAAATCAATCCACCTTTTCATGGAAGCATTAAGAACTACAATGAAATATGAACCTTAAACATGAATCGAACTTAAATATGCATTAAACACTAAATAGTCATAATAGGGTTACATCATAATCCTCATAGAAAATTAGTTACACATGATCTAAGAATTATGCATCAAATAATTAAAAGACAACATAGATTAAATAACAAAGAGAATAAGAGTAAAGAGATCAAATCCAAAGTTGATGGCTGCTGAATTTGTTCTTCAACCTTCTCCTCTTGACTTCTCCAAACTATGATCAAAGTCACAAGGTTAACTCCTTCAAAGCTGGCTGAATTCTCCCTTGAACTTTGCTTTGTGTATCACAACTTTTCTATGTAAAAAGTCTTAAGAAAGGGAATGGGTGTGTATCACAAGGTTTTATGTAAAAACTCTGAACATAAAACCTAAGAAAAACTGTTGTTTCCGTAAGAATGGGGAGAAAGGGAAAGAGAGAGCTATGGCTGTGAGAGAGGGAGTGAAGGAGTTGCAGCCATGAGGGCTGGTGGTGAATTGTGTGAATGTCTCTTATGTTGCATTGTATTTATAGAAAAGGTTTAGGAGATGTTTAACGCTAGAGTTCCTCTAAGACTTAGAGAATATAGGAGATAATATGTATACATGATCTCAAAATCCATAAATTCCCTATTATGGCAAGCCACCTCAAGGGTACAAGTGTATTTTGTGTCTCATGTTCACACTAGGTTTAAGGATCCTTATCTCCATAGGAATCCAATTTGTATTTAACTCTAATTCCTTTTATTCTAAATATTATTCCAATTAGTATAATTAGAATAATGTGGCATATGAGGTGGCAAATTCCGTCCACATGGCTGAATTGCGATGACAATACAGTTCAATCATCTATATCATCCTAGTAAACCAAAATACTTCCATTTTATATCTTCAATGGCGGCCAGACAGATTCCAAGTACCTTTTGAGTGACCAAATGGACTCCGAGTTTATTGAATCTGGTTTTAAAACTCAGTTCTATGTCTTAGCTTTCCAGGCATATCTTGTTTGCACAGATTGGATATCGGGAAGACACTCAAATTCTAATTTCCCCGATATAGTGTAAATATTGATTTTGTAAATCAAGCTATTATTGATTGGCCAAACCAATTGCAATGAAACTTTACATAATTGAATCTTAGTGAATCAAGAATCATTTTCAACTGGAATCACACAAAACCTCAAAGTGTAGCTCCATATATGATTTTCTCAGTAAATGTTGGGCAGAAATATAGTAATTCCAGCTTTAGGCTTTCTTTTACTGAAATAGAAAAATACAGTAATTAAGTATTTTTCATTAATAATTAATTATTAACTAGCTAAAATTCAATATAAAAAGTGGCATAAAAATATTATTATTTTATGCCTATCAGTCTTTACTGAATAAATCATGTCTGAAACTACACATGAAATTTCTATGCTAATGATTCATGACTCATTAGTGTACAATTTTGTAAAGTTCCATTGCAATTGGATCTTACCAGTTTGATTTTGAAGATGAACATTTTTAGCAGTAGTAACAGACTTATACTCCTAAGGGAAATTGATGTTTGAGTGCCTTCCCAGTGTCCATTTTGTGCGATCAAAATATTCCTTGAAAGCTAAGACACAGACCTAATTTTGCAACTAGAATTAGTGAATTCGGAGTTCATTTGGATATCCAAAGTGTACTTGGAATTTTTATAATGAACATAGAAGATATAAACGGAAATGTCTTTGACAAGTAGGATGCCACCTATGCATGGATGATTGGGGTTGCCACATCATCACTTTTCAGTTATGTGTGTTATTATTGCCATACGCATGTCACTTGGAAAGTCCAGGTTATTCCAATAATATTAATTTGAGTATTAGTTGGAGAATGAATAAAAATTGGAAGGAGATTGAATTACTAAAGAGATATGAATTTACTTTTCTAATCTAATTGGGAGTATGAATTCATTTTGAGGGCACCAATTACTTCTATAACACCATATGTCTGGCCTTGAGAGGAATAATACAGAAGGAATTTTTTTTTGTTAATATTTTGTTTCCTATTATCTTGAAGAATTAAAATTAGGGTATGGTTATAACTCTAGGGTTTTTCTTTGCTTTACAAGCACTCTTTTCCTACGAATACTCTACAACTTAGAGCTTTGAAGAGAGCTCTCTTCTAGATTAATTTTCTGTCACTTTTCCATTTCATTCTACACAACTCTCAAGATTTAGAGAGGGGAAATTTTTCGCTACATCCAGAGGAGTAAGGGAGAATTTGGTCAGCAAGCTTTGGGAGAATTCATCTTTGCTTTGGAGACATATTTGAAGATGCAAGTGAATGAAGAACAAAAGGAGAATTCAGCCACCCACAAGCTTTGAATTTGCTTTCTCTTTTCTTCTTCATTTTGTCATTCATAATATGTTTTCTTTTGATTTGTTAATGGCTATTTCTAAGAACATGAGTAGCTAAAACTTTTATGAAGATTATGGTGTAACCCTACTCTAAATATTTAGTTTTTCATGCATGATTAATTAGTTCATGGTTCATGGTTAATATTTCATTGTAGTTCTTAATACTTTCATGTAAAGGTGAATATATTTAGTATTATATTGGCTTAATAATAAAGAATATAATATGGAAGGGCAATGAAATATATGAGAATAGGAATATTTCATGCCTTAGTGACAACTTTGACAAGAGCTTATTGGGTTTGCATGTCTTAAGGCTTAAATTTCAGAGTTTAAATAAGGAATCATTAAATACTTTAAGCTTGCTAAATTAGAATGCATTGAGAAATCAACTTCTAGATACTTTTGGTCAAATGGAGGTTAACCTAATAAATTTATCAAGATTAGAAACTAAATAGGCTTAATAATGGTGAAATTATAATTCTTTTTCCATCAATAATTTGAAACTTTATTTTATTATTTTTGCTGCCTTTACTTAGCTTTCTTATTTTTCTTTCTATTTAATTCTTGCTTTGCTTCACAAAAGCAAGCAACCAATCAATCATTTTTTTTACTTTTCTAGGTTTGATTGGGAATATAATTTATTTTTCATCATTAGAGATATTATTCCTCGTGGGATCGATATTTGTTTTTTTTTAAAAACTATTTTATTATTTGTTGATTCGTGCACTTGCGAGTAATCTAATTTTCACCATAACGGACAGGCCTCGTCATTTATCTTCATAGTAAGTTGGAGGCAAAGATCATGGATTTTTTTTAATGGTTGTATCGTAATGGTTGGAGACAAACATTTCTTATTATTCTAAGTTTAGAGTAGAAAAAAATAAAAACCTATGTTGTAAAGTTATTAATGGTTGTATTATGTGAGCTTATTACAAAATTTGCCATGAAAGGTTATTCTTGTAGTTTTCTCTTTACTTATCTTTTAAAAAGTTAAAGATAAGTGGACTTGATCATTTAGGACCGTTAATTTACATATTACGTCAAATGTATGTAATCCAACAGCTTTAAATAATTGTGCATAGTTATCCTCAACAAATTTCAGGTATCCTCACTTCTATACCATTGTGTGTATGTGTGTGTTTATATATGTCAATTACCATTTCATGATGAAACCATGGAAGTATTTTGGATCATTAGGATTAAATTTTTTTTTTTTTATAATTAGGACAAAACTGATAAAGAAGAAAGAAAAAGAAGGAAATTACAAATATCAAATTAAATTGCACAAAAAAAAATTATGTTATAAAAACTATATAAATGATAGATATTTATGTATATCATATATATATATATATATATATATTCAAAATTACATTACAGAACAAGCGTTAGGGTTTTCATCACTAAATGCTGCACCCGTTTGATACCCAAAGATGTTGGAATTCCCTGCTGGATTATGATAATAAGAACGATCAAGGCTATCATAGCCATGTTTATAATAGTTGTAAGATGAAGAAGGTTGGGGCGCATGGTGGTGGGTCATTATCGGACCATTACATTGGTGTTGTTGATAGTAGTTCTGGAACTCAGCAGGACTGTACGGCAACTGCCACAGTTCGGCCCTCCGTCTGGTTTTCCGGACAGTCTTCAAAACCTTCTTCTGTTCAGCCCACCCGGTGACTGTCACCTTCTGCATGTTCATGTCTATGTCAATGCCATCCACACCTGCCAATTGCAAACCCTAAAGTATTTAAGTCACTGGCTTACAAGTCACATGCATATACAATGTAAAACATTCGAATCTAATTGTTAGGTTTATGATTAAGTTGAACAATTTCGAATAGAGATCTTCCAACCCAAATGTCTTGTCCTTATTGCAGTCCTCACTAGTGATATAATCTCACTTTATCTTAAAAAGCAATTATTATTGTTTCCCCTAAGTTTATTTTATTTACTTATTTCTTTATGCATGTTTTCGAATAGAATCATATATATTAATCCTGGAGATAAAAAATGAATGACAGAAGATCGAACCTAATATCAATCAGTTTCTATTAATCCAATTCGTTTTTTTCCCTAATGTAAGAGGTTTGTTCAACTTAAGTACTATAAATTTTAACCGACAGTATTTTTCTTTCTAGAGTATTTTTACAATAAAGATATTTTCATTTTAATAAAATAAAAATTATCACTAAAATTATATTTAAGTGACAAATCTGGACATATTATTATTAAAAATAAACTGTTAGTGATAAAAATTTAAAATTTGTCACTAATAATATATCATTAGTAACAATCTTTATTTAATAAAACAAGATATCTTTATTTTAAAATTTCCTTTTCTTTCTAATTAATATATATATATAAAGAATTTTAAGAGGAAATGAATACAAAAAATCGTAATCTAACAGAATGAGACTTAATTTTCTTAAATCTAAGACCCATAGGTATGGGTATGAGTGATACCAATTTTATATAACTATATATATATATATATATATATATATATATTTTTTTTTTCTCATACCTTTCAGTTTTTCAAGTGCATTTTTGACTTTTTCTTGACATCCATTGCAGTCCATGTGTACTCGCATCTCTACAATCTGAAAATTGAAATGCATAATGTTAAGTTCATCAAATATATTAATAAATTTAGAGAACATGTATTTTGCTATACTTTTATTTACAATACAAAAACAATTAATTTGAAATATTAGCCAAAGAAAAGCAAATTAAAGTACCAAATTTCTTGGTCATGAACATGATCTCCTTGTCATTCGAGATATATATGTGTGTGTCTGTGTGTGTGTATGATGCTATATGTATTGTAGAGAAAAAAAGCATTTAAATAGAGAAATGAGAGGCTAACCGTCGACATATTGTGCTTGCTAATTGAAAAGAAGGTTGGGAGAAGGGATAAGAATTTTTCTATCACGTCTTGTTTGAAGTTTGCAGTACTAGATAGAGTTTTGATTATGGAGGTCTGCAATCTCTTTCTCTCTATATATACACCATGAGTTCTCCTTATCTCTTCTCTCTTATTGTGAATTATATTTTTATATTAATTTTATATATAATTATTCTTTCTTTTTCTTTTGGTAAGTTTTATATATAATTATTCATTCCTTAGTCTAACATTATTTATATTTTTTTTTTGGTAAATTCTAACATTATTTATATGTTTATGAATTTTGTTCACCGACTTTGCTTCAAACGGTCTTCTAGCAGGTGACATATAGGATCCAAGAAGTGAACTTATTAAACTTTGGGTGTATCCATGCTATATATTCAACCAAACCTATAGAAACCAGACACGTGCTATATGTAAGTATAGAAATTAATACTCCATTGCTTGCATATGCATGGGCATCCATACCCAGCTATAAAGCGGTTTGGATATATTATTATATAAATTAACATAATTGACTTTATGATTAACCTTTATTCACAATATGTCACAACAAGTAAAGTATTGAACAAGATTAATTATAAGCAAACATTGAATTATTAATATATGGTCGAGTGCAGAAGACGCTCTTTAAAACTTAATTAGTATTGAAGAAATTCAAAACAATGGGGTAGCTGTAGGTCGAAGATGTGTGTGAGTTGGTCATAAATAATTGAAAACTGTATGATTGACAAATGGAGTAGAGTTGACCCGCTGAACCGGAGAGATGGGAACGAACTAATGATGAAAATTGCACATGATTTGTGTCCATGCCCACCGGATCATGTTTAATGCACTTCTACTCGAAGCTTCCTTTTCGTTGATTATATACAACAACATTACTCTCAGTTCGTTTTAAAATTTCAAGAACAAATCTAAATTAGAAACAGTATGTGATTTAGAGACTATTATTCATGAATTAGCTAGGTGGATACACACACTTATCAAGACATAGTTTTCTATTTCACCAACAAAAAGAAAACATAGTTTTCTAATAAATATAAGTTTTGGAATTTTATTTTTTAAAAATTGTTTTACATGGATTTATTTTTGTGGCAAATTAACATTGTTTTTAGATTATTTTTACAAGTATTTTTCAATTTCAAAATGTTTTATTTTAAGTATTGAACTATTCATGATTTGATACATTGTTTGAACGATGAATCTGTCATCATTAAAAACAATGACAACATTAGTAAGATGCCGAACGATGTTGATGTCATCGTTCAAACAATGAGTCATTCTTCGAACAGTCACTACACCGAAAGCTCTAATAGGCAACGTACAAACAACGTCGCAAATTGTACAAGGCGACATAACTTCTTATGCTGCAGAAACGACTGTCGCTGAAAGTAAAAAACATTCGCGACGGACAATATGTGTCGCGAATATAAAAAACAGCGACGCATAAACATCATCGCGGTTATCTACTTTTTGAGACACGAATGTGCCGCTAATAATGAAACAATTTGTGACGTGTAACGTCGCGAAAAAATAGACAATTGGGGACGCATGGGTAGCGAGTTTAGGATGATTTGGCAACATAATTGGTGACGCATGCGTCCCCAATTATCCTCACATTTTCTCTCCACAATTGGCAACGCCTATATCTCCAATTGTCAGTTTTTTGTGATGAAATTTTGTCGCAAATTTACCTAAATTGGCGACGCGTGCATCTCTAATTGTCTATTTTTTGCAAAAATTATTCGTCGCTAATAACATTATTTGGCCACGAAATTCATTGGTAATTATTTATGCTATTTTTTAAAACTGCAACAAATGCCTATATAAGACGTCACTGAATAATTCAAATTTGTATTGACAAATTAAAAGATTTTTAAATCTCATTTGAATCTTTTATAAAATTAATTTTAATGTATAAATAATATTAATTAAAATCAAACAAATTTAAATTTCATTATCTTTTATAAAATGATGAATGACTTATTGCAAATGATTAATTTAGTAAAAATGAGAATCAATTACTAATATATATAACAAATGAGAAGAGAAAAAGCAAATATGTACAAATAATGCGAACAACAAAATTACAAGCAGTTATATCTTTCCATAAATACAATAATTAAATGCGACATTGTTTTTTTCGCCTAAACGTATATATATAAACGGAAATATGATATCTTACTATGATATGAATGGGAGCAAAGGAGCAGTCCATTATGCTCTAAGATTGTCAACGTACTGCTGGGTCCAAACACTATTTTGGAACTGCACATACATACCAGACAAGTAGTTCAAATAAGTATTAACTAATACCATCAATTCCTATTTAGTGAAAAAATGTTTTAATTATTACAATGTCTGCTAAATTTTCTTGAGTAACATTATTTACTATGATGTCCTGCATGATCATCATCACATAATACCCGTATTAGGTATTTCCTAGTTGTTTTATCATCTACACAAAAGTGATACAAAAAAACAAGTTAATAATTATATTAAATAGCTAAGTAATTTTTTTCTCCACATACATTTAAAGTGTATTTAGATATATGAATAAATATTTATGTGTTAAAATATTATTTATCTATGTATACAAATCTTGTTTATATACCTCTATTTTAGGTCATCTAAGCTTTCGTACTTAACTATTTTTTGTCCATTAGATGTACAATTCCAAGACAAGTATGTCCTATATGTACATTACGCATACATTATATATATCATCACTAGAAATAATATCAGAAAAAATTATTAATGATTAAATTTTATAAATAATCATCCACATATATAGTTAATTATGCATACTTACCTATCCAACAAACCTTTGAAGTCGGCCATTCTTTGACAGTTGTTCTTCAAAAGCGCATCATGAAACCGTGCGGCTGCTAAGTATGGGTCAACAACACCCAACATCCAATGGTCGCTACAAAAAAATTAATTAAAAACTGAAATTATGTTTATGCGTACATAATTAGTAAAACTCCAATAATAATAATATTATTAGAAAACCTATAGTACCATGACTAGTACGGAAAAAACTATAGTTGACCCCTTGATGCATCTCTCCATTGCAACAAAATTTTTAGTTCTTGTTCATCAGGATTACTCCTTTCTACATTGTCTATTTTATCAGGGAGTATAAAACAATATTTTCCTAGTTGTTCACCCATCAGTCAGCAATGTAAATGCCTAAGCAGTTAATTATCATTAACATAATTAGTAGTATGTAACAAAACTATAGTACTAAAACTTTTAGTAATTAATGCAATAAAGTTGGAATTATGTACCTTATGTAGAACAAAATGCAAGATTGTTGCAACTCTTGCATGTAACAAAAATCTTGGATATCTTTTTTCGAAATTGATATCCACACTTCATAGCCCATAACCGCCGATGGCAAGGAGATCATCCACAAGTGATAAATGTTGTAAGGGTCGATCCACTTTAACAACTCTATGAGTGCAGGGCTAAGTTGTAATGAGCTAGCATCGCAAATTTAGCATGAGCATTTGCCGACTCGGCCTCTACTGGTGTAGGCCTTTGGAACCTATGCGAGCCACTTGATCCAGTTGCAACCACCTATTTGCTCTTTGATGTCTTCCTATTCCCATATTCCTACAACCAAAATAAAAAACATGATAGTATCACAAAAAACATAAAACATCTATGTAAACACTTTTCAATTGGAATATATCATATTATATACCTCATTGGATGACAGAATAACAAGTTGTCGGGGCCACGCCACGAATGCCCCTTCTGCCTCTTTAACATATACCATGTCAAATGAGGGTACATGTAACAACGTAGCTAGATCAATTGCTTTGTTCACAAAGACTCTAACATTCTCTGTTCCTAATTCTACACCATGAAAAAGAGAACTATCGGCTGTTAAAGTGCTGGTTACCACAATGTTATCTCTTGTCCCTTCTGCAAGCTCACATAGAATGTCCTGAATTTCAAACACATGTTAGAAAATGTCAAACAGTTATACTAATAAATATTACGAATATATAGTAAGAATTTAATAATGGTACATGTACCTCATGTTGTACAAATGTAGGATCACTAGAAGGAACTGCTGATGCAAAAGGAACAAGCTGAGTGCCCAAATCGGTGACATCGTCGAACCAAGTAGTGCCTAAATCTGCCACATGACCTGCTCCATGTGTAGGTGATTGCGGTGGTAAGTCAAACCCGCATACGGCGGCGAGATCACATATGTTGTCAACTGCCCCTTTCTTCAAAACAAGATTAAACAAACTACTCAAAACCTGCTTCAATTTTTCTATCTTGGAATTTTGGGTATGGATCCTTGCATCTACATCGGCTTCGTTCTTATTTTTTTTTTTGTGCTTCACTATAGTGTTTTGAAATAATTCTTGACCTTGAACCGTTTTCCCTTTCCTTGAAGCCGACTAGGATACTCCTTCGTCCCGACGGCTTGTGTAAGTATATCATTTGGAGGAAAGGCATCAAGAATGCCTTGAGTGACATTTTTCTTCAAAGCATGCTACAAAAAAGAGTGAGTTGGAAAAAATTATAGCATGAACAAATGCTTATATTTAATATATGACCACAAATTTAGGTATAGAACTCACTATGTTTTCAACAATGGACTCAACTTCTGGGTTGTCTACCAGTCCATCTTTCTTGGTTCTTGCGAGTATCCAAAGCTCTTCGTGCTCGATCAGTTCGGTGGTGCCTCTTTTAGCTTGCTGTAAATTTAGACATATTTCCAAATGTGACCAATTTGAAATTTAAAAAACTTACTCTTAATGTGTATATATATATGTAGTACGTACCAAGTCCGCCTCTAACTGCGGATATCCCTTATTGCCAAGTCGATAGGGTATATTTGTTCCTTTGCCATTTTTCAGATCAATCTACACTTAACTTCTGTAAATATTAACATCATATATTTTAGGATGAATTGATGTTATATAAAGTATTTAACACATGCATAATTAAAACATATATGCAAAACAATATAATGTTTTTTCACCATGAAATCTTCACCAAGCCTCTGGTTGAGAAATGTATCCCAATCTTCTTGTGTGATAAATTTATACTTGTGAGTAGGTGGGTACTTGAAGTGATCGGGTTTTATCAAGTATGGGGTCACATACTTCTCATACAATGTGTGCTCAAACCTTTTCCACTTTCCAGCACAATCTCTAAGAGTCTGGTCTTTTGGAGAGTCATCATTGCGTGAATAACTCTATAACAACATCAAAGTCAGTATTTAGTAAACGACAAAGTAATGTAATTCGGTTTTAGGTTATAATACCTTTATTGCTACCTATAGGTTATCTTTCAATGCAGGAGACACATCGTTCTAGCTTTTAATGCAAATTGGTATCATGGAACGAGTGAGTGAGCCCTCCAAGTTGGTCATCTTCATAGCTTGCTTGTTTAGTGGAGCTCCATGCTCATTGTATTATAACTGCAACTGCTTTGCATCAGCCTCTTTTCTAAAGTCTGTTAACGCTGTAGGTCCTTGACCTTTCAGCTTAGGAATTGGAACACTTGGATTGGCATCATCATTGGCAGATGAAGGCTCGTCTAGAGGAAGAACAATATCCTCGTCGGGTGGATCCATTAATCTGTAACACACAACACAGTCACAAAAATCAAATATATCATGACTACTAACGGTGATAACGTTTAATTAAACTCTATGTACATTTCAAAGGACCCTAACAACACTAATATGCATGCATTGTTAAACGGTCATAATTTCAATGCGTCGCCTAATACTTTTATATCTATATGGTCCTAATGTTTCGCCTATTGCTTATATTTTTGAATGGTCCTAATGCGTCACCTATTGCTTATATTTTTTAATGGTCCTAAATGCATCGCCAAAAAATAATATAGATTTTAGGTAATATATTATGAAAGGCATAATATGAACAAAAAAAATTTAATGTTCATCTTTCAACAAATAAATGAATGCATATTTTTCATGTCACAATTGAATTTGCCCTTTTGAGAACAAAGTCACGTCACAATCATCAAGATCCGCATATTAGAAACAATTAAAATTTAGGCACATGAGAACAAATTCATGTCACAATCATCCATTGACACAACAAAATCATGGTCCATTCAAACAACAATAAATGTATAGAAAAAACATTTATAGAAAAAACAAATGTGTATTATACATAATCAGAAATATATATATATATGCCATATTGAAACAACAATAAATGTATACATATTTATAAATTTACAATGTTTATAATTAAATGTTTACGATGCCCCAATAGATTATACAATGCCCCAATAGTTATTAATAAATTGTTTACAATTAAAAGTATAGATTATACATAAGCCAATAAAATTCATTACTAATAAATATTCATATTTTGCTCACACCTATAATTACTAATAATAATACTAATGTTGTGGTATAATTTTGATTAACTCACAAGTGTACGAATCGACAAGTAGTAAAGTGGATTTCTAAGAGATAACCTATATCGATCCCACGAGGAATAATGTCTCTAGTGTTGAATTTAAATCAATTGTTAAACAAATTATTAAAAGTAAAAGGAAATTTGTTTTGATTGAGTGATTGAGTAATTGTTGAGTAACAAAGCATGAATTAAATGGAAAAGTGATTGTAAACGTGAACAAGACAGCAAGTAAAAAGTTCAAAGGTTTTGATGAAACAAGGATTATGACTTCACCACTATTACTCCTATTTAGCCCTAATGCATGATAGATTCATAGGTTAACCCCCCTTTAACCACAAGTGACTAGAAGTTGATTTCTCAATGCATTCTAATCTAGCAAGCACAAGGTATTTATTTATCTCTAATCTAAATACTGAAATTTAAGCCCTAAGACATGCAAACCCAATAAGATCTTGTTAAAGTTGTCACTAAGGCATGCAATATTTCTATAACAATATATTTCATTGCCCATCCATATTATATCCCTTATTTCTAAGCCAATTTAATACTTTATCTATCCACATTTTCATGGAAGCATTAAGAACTACAATGAAATATTAACCTTAAACATGAATCAAACTCAAATATGCATTAAACACTAAATAGTCATAATAGGATTACATCATAATCCTCATAGAAGATTTAGTTACACATCATCTCTATAATATCCATCAAATAATTAAAAGACAATATAGATTAAATAACAAAGAGAATAAGAGTAAAGAATCAAATCCAAAGTTGATGGCTGGATTTTAATCCTTAATCATCTCCTCTTGGCTTCTCCAAACTATGATCCAAAATCACAAGGTTTATTCGTCCAAGGTGCTGGCCGAATCTCTCCTCCTTGTTCTTAGCTTTGTGTAGCACAACTTCTCTGTGTGAAAACCTTTAAAAACTAAATAAAAACCTAGAAAACACTAGTATTGCCATGGGAATGGAATTACCACAGCTGTGATATGCGGCTGGTGGTGAATGTGATGGTGAAGCCGTGAGGGCTGTGAGGTGTTGGTGGTAATGAATTGTGTCTTGTTTCTCAATGTTGCATGGTATTTATAGAAGAGGTTTAGGAAAGGTTTAACCGTAGAGTCCCTTTAAAACCTAGAAAATATAGGAGATAACATATTTACATGATCTCAAACTCCCATAATTCCCCTCTATAGCCGACCACCTTAATGACAAAAAGGAATTTTGTGTTTCATGTTCACACTAGAATATAGGAAACATTTCATATCTTCTTAGGAATCAAATTTATCTCTAACTCTAATTCCTTTTATTCGAAATATGATTCCAATTAAAATAATCTGACCTCCCATGTGGCAATTGATGTGGCAAAATTTGTACACATGGCTGGAGTGTGATGACATGGCAATCCAATCATCAATATCATCCTAGTAAGCAAAGATAGTTTCCTTTTATATCACCAGTGTCCGTCAGCATATTCCAAGCACACTTTGGATAACCAAATCAACTCCGAATTCACTAATTCTGGTTGAAAAATTCAGGGCTATGTCTTAGCTTTCCAGTAATATCTTGTTTGCACAATTTGGACATCGGGAAGATACTTAAATTCCAATTTCCCTAAGATAGTGTAAATCTGCCGCAACTGATGCAATTGTTGAACTTGTAAATCAAACTGGTACTGATTGGCAAATCAATTGCAATGAAACTTTACATAATTGAAGCCTAGTGAATTAGGAATCATTTTCAACTAGAATCAAACAAAACCTCAAAGTGTAGCTCCAGATATGATTTTCTCAGTAAAAGTTGGGTAAAATTACAGTAATTCCAGCTTTTGTCTTTCTTTTACTGAAAATAAAATTCAATATAAAGTGGCATAAAAATATTAACATTTTATGCCTATCAACTAACATAATTTATAAAAACATATATTATATAACAACCATAAATGTATAAAAACAACAACAAAACAATCATATTAAACATAATCACCATCATAATTTATCCATTTTCTGCAACAAAAAAAAACAAAAAACAAAAAACAACAAGCTATAAACATACTCAGGTCCGGCGGCGATGTGTATAAAGAAAGACACTTGGGTCTGGCGGCGGCGTGTATGAAGAAATACATATGGGTCTCGGCAGCGGCAGATATGAAGAAATACTCGAGAGTCCAACGAGGGGTGTAGGAAAATAGTTGCTGGCAGCGTCGGGTTTGAGTTTGAAAGGATGAAAAATGAAAAATTGATTTTTTAAATGTTACCCGAGAATCCGGCGAGTGGTGTATTTTCGGGTTTAAAGGGAGTGGGGGAAGAGTGGGAAATAAATTTGGGTTGCTGGGAATTAATCCCGCCATTAATTTCACAATTAACGATGCAAAGTGTCGCTAAAAGGTTTTTTGCGACGTTTGCGCGTTACCAATGATGTTTAACTATTGGCGTCGTGAAAGTCCTTTAGCAACGCTTTTGCATCGCCAATGTTGATCTTATTGGCAAAACAAGCGTGGCCAATGTTGATCCTTATTTTTTTTTCCTTTTTTTTTCTATAATTTATAAATATATTTTAAAATTATAAAGTTAAATTTTTATATAAATTTATAATTTTATAGTATGTAAAGTAAATGAAATTTATATATATTAAATAGAAAATATTTAGATAGATAGTAAATATATATATATTAATATTTAAATTATATATAATTTTATATTGTTTATAGTAAATGAAATATATATATATATTAAACATATTAATATTTTAAACATATTAAATATATAACTATATAAATATGAATTTATTTATAAATAAATATCTTTTAGCAATGATATGAGTCACTAAAATGGTTTGTAGCAACGTAAAAAGTCACCAGTGCATATAGTAATGGCGACGAATGGCGTCGCTAAAAGCGCTTTTAGCGATGCTACCCATCACCACTTTATATATCTATTTTAATTTTTTTAGTTAAATTTATATTTAAAATTTTAATATTAAAAATTTATACACTAGCAATAAAATTTATATATATTTGTGTGCTTAATCTTAAATCATGACTTTGTTAAGATTGATATATACACTAGCAAGTAAACAGTAAAAAATATATATTTTGATTTTTAAGATTGATATATATATATATATACATACACTATCAATTCATATATATCATAGAAATATTATATGCTAATCTTATATGATACCATATATGACATAACCTTTATTGTCCCTTTCCACTGTTTTGTGTGACACATATATTTTCCCTTTTCAAATTGTTGAAACAAACTCCTTTAATGACATAACATTTGTGCTTCGTTACCACCCACTAAGGACCCTATGCAATCCACCTCAAAGTTTCATCCACACTACAAGTTGGTTGATATCGCTCTGTGTCAACCTATTAACATGATAAATTGAAAGTAATTAGCAAATCGAGGAGTAACAAATAATATGTGTCCACTTTTAACATGCACCAAATATGATTCTACATCTTATCACGCAGCCAATACATAAATGTGCGGTTGTGTTTGTCTTGAATCCATTTTTCCCTCTTTCCTCTATTTTTTTATCGGCTTTTAATGCTTCCAAATGAAAATTGCCAATACGAAAATACAAAATATGAAAACCGTATTATGTGAGTGCATGCAATAAATAATGAAATGACAATAAAACTCCATACCTCCTATATGGCTCCACCTCTAGGGAATTTGAAAGAATGGGCATATGGACTTGCTCCCAAAGCTTTTGATCAATTGGTTGCATGTTTACACCTTTAATAGGAGCACCGACATCATCATTACCATTCAACCTTTGATATCTGCCAATAAGGCTTTTAATTGGACCTAACATCAAAAAAAGATGGTGGAAAGAACTTCTCCAGTATGCACAGAGTTCTCACAAGATCACTCTGTATGGCATCAAAGGATGCAGTATCGATTGAGTTTTTACATATTGAATTAAAGAAAAAACAAAATCTAGCAATTGCAGCTCGCACGTTTTTAGGAAGCATCGACTGTATTGCAAGAGGAAATAGTTGCTGCATCAATGTGTGATTATCAGGGGACTTCATTCCTGACAGCTTCAAGTCCTCCATTCTCACAGTATTTCAAAAATTTGATGAATAACCATCAGGAACTTTTAGGTCTACTAAACAGTGACAAAATAGTTTCTTTCTCTTGTTTGGATATCATATAACATGCATGCGGAAAAAAAGACCGTGCTCCAAATACCGACGGGGCCAATTCAAGTCGCAGGCCCATCTCTACGAAATCCAGCCGAGCATTTATTCTATCTTTTGTCTTACCTGCAATATTAAGCAATGTACCTATTATGCTTTCACATACATTTTTCTCAATATGCATCACATTTCAGTTGTGTCGTATATGGAGATATTTCCAGTACTCTAAGTCAAAAAATATTGACTTCTTTTTCCAACAGTATTCAATGTCATCTTCGCATAAATTTTTACCTATGCCCGTGTCGTCAAAAGTATAAGCATTAAGCTTTTCCAATATTTCCTCTCCGGTTAATGGTATGGGAGGCTCTCCAAATTCTTGAAACCCATTGAAAGTTTTTTTTTGCTATTTGTACGGATGATTATGAGGAAGGAATCTTTGATGCCCAACAAAACTCATTTTTCTACCATTGTGCAAGCGATGAGCAAAAGTGTTCTCACTACAAATTGGACATGTATGGTATCCCTTCGTTGCATGACTGGCTAAGTTTCCATAAGCGAGAAAATCATTTATCGTCCATAGCAACACTACCTTTAAAGTGAATTTCTGTCGACGATTAGCATCAAAGGCTTTAATGCCCTCGTTCCATAACTTTTGAAGTTTTCAATTAAAGGCTCCAAGTATACATTGATACGGTTTCTAGGCTATTTAGGTCCAGATATTAGAAGAGTCAACATCATGAATTTTTTCTTCATGAACAACCAAGGAGGAAGATTATACACAACAGTAATCACAGGCCAAACACTATAGACACTACTCTGTAAACTGTGCAGGTTTATTCCATCGGTTGCAATACCAAGTCTTAGATTTCTATCCTCTACTGGGAAGTCTGGCCAAAAATAGTCAACCAATTTCCAAGGTGGAGAATCCACTAGATGCTACATTTTGCCTCTTACAGTCTTTCTCTCATTTGCATGTCATGGCAAATTCTTAACGGTTGAAACACTGTGGAACATTATTCTAAAACGTGAAATCAGTAGAAAATACAATAACATCTTCGATGGCATTTTTGCAACAGTTTTATCTTCTCCAATTTTCTATCTGGATGATCCACATTTAGGACATAGCAATAGATATGCATATTGTTTTCTAAACAAAATACAATTTTTGGGGCATGTGTGTATCTTCTCGTACTTCATTCCCAACGCGTTTAGGGTATTTTTAACATTATAAATGTTGGCAAAACATTGTCGCGTGGTAGCATCTCAAATAACAACTTCAGCAGTGCATCACAAGCTCTTGTTAGAATGCCCATATCTTCATTTGAAGTTATATAATTTGACAACAACCGATAACTTGGTAAAATTGGTGCATCATGGGAACAAAGTTTCTGTGCCTTTTCCAACAAACATGCAAATTAATTAGGATTTTTTTGAATATCGGTGTCACTATCATCAAAGGCATCATGAGTCATTTTATTGTTGTTGTATGCCACATCTTCTTCGCTATCACTGTCATTTTCATCAAACTCTAAATCTCGTTTAACAAACTGTGAAAATGCCTCGCCACCAGACTCATAGGATTCACCGAGCCAAATCCATTGCCTGTAATTACTATCAAATACGTTCCAATATATGTGACCTTTTATGTCCTTTATAGAATGCAATGTCATATTGCCAAATTTCATGCAATGACACTGAACAACATTACAATCACTTGCATTTTTTCCGGCAAACTCTAAAAATTTGTCCTCACCTTTGGCAAAACGCGTGGATCATCTATCCGAATATATCCATGACTTAATCATTCCACAATATATAATTTGAGTACTTAATGCAGGAATCTTAGTATTGCATCAACATATGATAGTAACCAAAAAAGAAAATAAATTACAAAACAAAAGCATCTACGTGCATGAATAATAAGGTTAATAAACGACAATATACACAACCAAACTTCTAGCGAAATTACGCAATATACTATAAATACTATTTAATATATATGTGTAAATTAAACTTACTTGCAATGTGTATTTTGGTCTAGTTTGTTTTCAGCTTCGTATGATGATTCTGCGCATAGGAAAAAGGATCGAGAAACTAATAGTCACTTACGAACGTAAAATATAAATATAATTTATTGCAAATATAAAGAGGTGGATGGCGAAATTAAATGAGGTATTCAATATAAGTTGGTAGACAGATCGTTGACCAATTTGAATTTAAACACTTTTAACGATGATCTTCGTTGCTTTTTCCATTAAAATCACAAGAGTATTGGTGACATCAGCGTCCTTAATGTATATATTTAGCGACATTTGCGTTGCATTTTTCTGAATTATTTACACACTCGCGTCACTAAATTAGTATTTTATGTTCTTCATATCTGTGATCCTGTACATATATAAATTAAATTTTAAATGTTTCAATAATGAAATTTATTAAAACTACTTTAATTAAACTGATCATTTAGAAACTGTAATGGTTTAAGGGTCAATATAATTTAATTATTTTAATTGAAGCTTGTTTATTGAAATAATGTAATAATGTTTATTGAACATATTTATATATATATGATCGTTCAATGAATAACATTAATAATATATATATCACATATTTATATATATGATCGTTCATTGAATAACATTAATAATATATGACAGGATCCAACTCGAAAATCCCTTCGGATTATTCGGAGAGGCCCCGCCTGAGGAAGATTCAACCGGAACCCTACGGGATGGCCGACAAAATCCTCTTCTAAAAAAGGGTTTATTAAATCAATAAACAATAATTAAGACAAAATATGTATATAAGATATGCATCGCAACAATAATCTACTAGTCATACTAAAAGAAATATTAAAACAGCTTAGGAAGTAGGTGGGAAAGTCAGAGCCACTAAATGAGATAGATAGAAAATATAAATAATACAAGTCCGAGAGTAAACAGAATAAAAGAAACAGAGTCTATTACATAAACAAGAAGCAATAGCAGAAGTCGAGTGCGGATGCGATGCCGGCGGTAGCTCACGAGAACCTGCAACTAGGACCTAGAAAACGAGGTTAAAAATACAAAACGTGAGATATAAATATTTCCGTGAGTACTCCTAGATAACTACAAAATATAAGCAGCAAGTAAAATTCTTTACTCTCAAAGCTCACATCACTCTTTGAAAAGTTTTCCGTTTTAAAAATCATTTCACAAAATCCTTGTTTTTATCCCCAAATTCATTAAATAATTATAAAACGGTTTAGATGCGAAAACATAATTTAAAACGATCATTGAAATCACATATCAATCACTAGAACCATAAATGCAATCTCAACAAGAAATATTTAAATTTATTTGTAAAACATGTTTGTATAAAATGGCAAGTAGAAACATTTGTTAAATTCAAAACCGATCTAAAACCAAATACCATGGGCTCCAACCCTTAAATTCAAAACCAACAACCTAAAACCATAAATCAGTAGTCCTGTATCAAAACCGGTACCACAGTCGAGTATCGTGCCGTGTGAATCTCAGCATCCTAATGGCGGCACAGGAGAGGGGGGAGGGAATAACTCATCACAACGGACCGGCGTCCATAATAAGTCGTGGCAGGATCTCATCTCTCTCCCGACACATGTCCGCAGCAGAGAATGTCATAATATAATAATAATAATAATAATAATAATAATAATAATAATAATAATAATAATAATAGCGTGCATAATAATCATACATCTCAATCAACATCTCGATACTGTGTGGTACTCCTCAAAATCATTTCTAAAATCGTTCATCACCACATAACATCAATTTTTTTCAAATCCTTTTATTTTGAAACAATTTTCTAAAATCTTCTATTTTGAAAAATTTTACTAGAACAATCAAATATTTCGAATATCAGAAAATTACCCCAAAAATTTCTTAAATTCCACAAAAGCCACAACTTTTCTTTGAAATTACCATTTTCTACAAACTTGCAAAAATATCCAAAATTTAATAAATCACCAATAACCATTTAAAACACAAATCTCATATCTATCCAAAATAAATATGAGTTCCATTAAAATCACAAATGCATATATAGTCTTAAATCATCAACCATTTAAATCAGCATATATTATATTTAATAAGCATAATTTAAATGCACAAGAAAATCAAAATCAAAACAAATCATATGCGATTAAATCATAATAATATATAATCCCAAAATGTTTAGAAAATAAATGCACTCATAGATCCGAAGTGTGCTCCTGCTGGATCTCCGGTCCAGCTCTCGAACTTGCACGAACACCTTCAAATAAATTACCGAAAATTCTTTTAATTACTGAAGAACTAACTAAAGGCTCAGATGAGATCTCTAAGTCCCTAATTACAAGATTAAAACACTAATTACTAAAATTGCCCTTCAATTTCAGTAATTACGAAAATGCCCTAATATTTTCAAAAATGACAAAAATGCCTCAAACCGGCAAAAATCCCTAAAATACATGGATTTTCCAGTTTCATGCCCGATTTCAATAAATTTTACACCAAAATGAAATTAACGATGCAAGGAACAAGAATCTACCTTCAATTTGAAGATTCTTCGCAGCCAATGATCGGAATCGGTCCAGGAAAATTGGACCTTGGCATAAATTGGGCGTTTCCAAATCCGACCAAAATTGGATCAAATTAACAGTACAGCAAGCTTGCCCATGGTCCAAGGAACTCGTTGGGATGGGTGGTGAGTACCCACATGCCGCTGGTAGCCTCCCCTGAGAGGATGAAGTTTCGGCCAAAGATTGGGTCCGTTAGGGATGTTAACGGCCGAGGAGGCAGAAAGTAAACCTTGGGTTAGCTTCACCGGCACTAGGGGAAGCTTTCTGAATGGGTGGTGCACCACCACTCGCTGGCGGTGGGGCAAGACAACGACGGCGCGTGAGCACGGCTCGCAGCGGGTTGGGGCGGCGCATCGGGCGGTTGTCGGAGTTCGAGGAGGTGCAGATCTAGTCGCCGGGGTGGTCTGAAGCTCTTGATGGGGGCTGTGTCGTGCCACTCGCCAGAAAACAGAGCAAATCTGGGTGGAGGTGGTGGCTATTGCAGGTGCTTTTTCTGAGACTTCGAGGCCATTTTCCTACGTGTTCCGGCGGTTTTCCGTGATCAAACTTGGTACCAAAGTGTAGATCGTCACACCAGATTTCTAATGGTACCAAGAACACGTCCTAATTCCACCAGACGAGAATGATATAGCCGGCCAAAAATGGTATCGCTACAATTCGAACCTTCTCTCTCACCGCGCCTCTCTCTCTAAAATTCAAATTGTGTCGTCCAATGAGGGTGAAACCCTTATTTAAAGACCCCCAAGACTCATAACAAATATCGGTAATTGCCAACACTATAAAACATCTTTATTTGAATTAAAAAAGCTCAAAAAGTGCTGAAACAAAGTACTTGGTAGAAACAAACTGTTCCTGAATTAAAATATAATCTTTGATTGACCATAACTTACAATCTATAACTCCGATTTGGGCATGCTGACAGTTTACAGACTCGTGGCGACGTCCTCTACGCCAAGCTTGATAAGGTTCGAGTAAAAACATACCCAAACAAAAAGTCAACATTAAGCTCACAAATGGTCAACATAGTCCAAATCACAAAGAATAAGAGTAAGCAAAAATTTGGGTCATTACAATATATATCTTAAATATTATTTATTATCGTTTATCTTTTTTTGGTAAATAAATTAAAGCTTCTGATCTATAAATATATATATATATGCTAAAATAATATACATATATATATGGAATATGTGTATATATACAAAACAATATCCGACGAAATAAAAAAAAATATTTTTATTCATATTACACAGGTTTACATAAATTCTCCATATGCATCTTGAAAATTAATTGGAAAATTACCAAGTGAGCATATCAGGTTTACATAAATTATCCATATCTCGGCAAATGCAAAATAACCAAGAGAGCAAACTATGGTCAGCATTGTCCATGTATTAATTGATTACCATTCTTTGACACCTAGACTTGGAATTGTAGTGTACTAACAATGAAACAATTAATCTTTAGATAGGTGAACTGCCGGAAGCAATAGATCGGCAATTTGTAATGAATCAAACACCTAAAAGAGCGTAAAGAACATAAATATTTCATCATTTGTTTCTATTTTGAAATAGTATCAGCTGAGAGATAAACCAAAAATAATATTTAAAGAAATAAATAAAAAATTGCTTCATCCAATACATGCATAGTTGGACTTTTTTTCCTTTCCTCAAAGAATATTTCATTTTTTCCTATTATTTTGAAATAATTTCAGCTGAATAATTTGGCATTACAGCTGAGCCTATTTCAAAATAAAAGGCAAGAAAGATATATATATATATGTATATAAAAGAGAACCGAATCATGAAGGGTTGATTGTTAACGTGAGGATATGCCTATTTATAGATAGAGAATGGTAGGTGCAAATTAAATGTTTGACAGGACCCGCCCCAGAAATCCCTCCAGATTCTCCGGAGAGGCCCCGCCTGAGGAAGATTCCACCAGAACCCTTCGGGGCAGCCGGCAAAATCCTCCTCTGAAAAGGGTTTAATAAACAATAAATCAATAAATAGGACGAAAGTAGATAAGATATGCATCGCAACCAATATCAACTAGTAATACTGAAGTAAATATTAAAACAGTATATGAAGTAGGTGGGAATGACAGAGCCACTAAGCGTGATAGACAGAAAAATATAAATAATACAAATCCAACAATAAACGAAAATAAAGGAAAAGAGTCTAATACATAAGAAGAAGCGGTAGCGGAAGTCAAGTACAGATGCGATGCCGGCGGTAGCTCACGAGGATCTGCAGCTAGGACCTAGGGAACGAAGTTAAAAACACAAAATATGAGATATAAAATCTCTGTGAGTGCTCCTAGGTATCTACAAAATATGAGCTCAGTAGTTAAAATTATTTTCACTCAAACCTCGCGTCACTCCGTTGAAAGGTTTCCCGTTTTGAAAATCATTTCGTAAAACCCTTAGTTTATCCCCAAAATCATTAAATCATTATAACCGGTTTAAGGGGCAAAAACTTCATTCAAAATGTTTATTGAAATCACAACTCAATCACCAGAACCATAAATATAATCTCAACAAGAAATATGTAAATTTATTTGAAAACATGTTTGTATAAAATGGCAGGTAGAAACATTTGCTAAATCCAAACCGATATAAACCAAATATCATGGGCTCCAACCCATAAATTCAAAATCGTATGAATCCAAAAACATATCAAAATCCATAAATCAAATCATATCAATCCAAATCATATAAATCAAATCCATATAAATCCAAATCGTATAAATCCAAACCATATAAATCAATCCAGTACCACATCAAAGTATCGTTGCCGTGTGACCCTCAGCGTCCTGATGGCGTCACAGGCAGGAGAAGGGGGGTAAACTCATCACAACGAACCGGCGTCCCAAATCCGTCATGGCAGGATCCTCATCATCTCTCTCCCGACACGTGTCCGCAGCAGAGGATTTCATAATAATAATATAGCGCGCAATAATCCGTACATCTCAGTCATCATACAATACCGTGTGGTACTCCTCAAAATCATGAAACATTTCAAAATCATTTCCGAGATCATCGATCATCGGATTTTATAAAATTTCTCAAATTCCTTTACCTTTAAAAGTATCACAGTAAATTCAACGATTTTCCAAAAACTTCTATTTAGAAAATTTTTCAAAACAATCAAACCTTTAGTTATTAGAAAAGTTGCCCCAAAACTTTATTAAATTTCACAAAAGCTCAAATCACATTAAATTCACCAAATTTTCCACAAGTTGTAAAATATCCGAAAACTTCAAAATCCATTAAACAATCAATCAAAACACAAATTTCTATTGATTCCAAATAAATAGGAAATTCATCAAATCATAACATCAAACTCATGCAAATATTTAAATCATCAAAAACATATTTAATAATTTAAAATTTAATGCATAAGGAAAATTCAATTCAAACAAATTTATAGAATTCAAATCAAATATAGCATATATTCCCAAATGATTTCGAAAATAAATGCACTCACAGATCTGAAGCGTGCTCCTGCTGGATCTCCGGTCTAGCCCTCGATCGCGTACGAGCACCTAAAAAGAATTTACCGAAAATATCTTTTAAAATCCGAAAATTAACGTAAAGCTCATAAAAGTCCTCTGAGTTTCCAATTACAAGATTAAAACTCTAATTATAAGATTGCCCAACAATTTCAGTAATTATGAAAATACCACAATATTTTTAGAAATTACGAAAATGTCTCAAATTGGCAAAAATCCCCAAAATACATGGATTTTCCTGTTTCAATTCCGATTTCAACAAACTTTATACCGAAACAAAATTGAAGATGCAAGGAATGAGAAGCTACCTTCAATTTCAAGATTCGTCGCAGCAATTGATCGGAATCAGTCTCGGAAGATCGGACCTCTGTCGGGATTGTGCGGTTTCAAATCCGACCAAAATTAGATCAAATTGAAGGTACAGCAAGCTTGCCCACGACCATAGGAACGCGTTGGGACAGGAGGTGAGCACTCACTCACGAGAAAAGGATGAGATCGGCAGTGGCTCGTGGAGGAAGACGGCGGCGGCTGTGGGCGGCGCGTGTGGCAGTCGTCGAAGCTTGGGAAAGTACAGATCTGGTCGCCGGCCCGGTCTGAATCTCTTGGTGGTGGCTCTCACCGGCGATCGGAGTAGATCGGGGTGGAAAGGTGGCTGTTGCGGTGGTTTTTCCGAGACTTCGCGGCCATTTTCCGCCGTGCTCCGGCGGTTTCCTGGGTCAATCTCAGTACCAAAATGTAGATCGTCGCACCAGCTTTCCAACGGTACCAAGCACGCTCCCTAACTCCACCGGAACAATGAGATTCTGCCGGCCAAAGATAGTGTCGCGACTGTGCACGGCTGCGCCGGTTCTCAGTTTCGCTGTGATTTCTGGTGATCTGGGTCGTTTCATGGTGAACCACTGATACGGGGAGGAAGATGAGGTCGCCGGCTTCGATCTAAAGGTGGTTGTCGGCCAACTCCAGCCACAGTGTGGTGGTTACCGGCGTGGGAAGGTTGCTCGGTGAAGGTGGGAGGAGAGGCATCGGGGAGGGGTGTGCGTGTGTGGGAAGTTTCCAGAAATTTTAAAGATGCAAACAGAGGCAAAATGGTCATTTCTCACCCATAAATATCAGTCTTTGCCAGATTACCAAAAAGCTCATCACACTAAAACGACCATAACTTACTAGTCTTAACTCCGAATCAAACGTACTACTAGTCTACGGACTCGTATCGACAAGCTCTACGCAACAGTACCAAAGTCATAACCAAAACACAACCACACAAAAAGTCAACCCTAGGGCCCATTTAAGGTCAAACTTGTCAAACTTAAATTTTTATTTTTTTTTACTATTTTTCTCAAAACGGAATGTTACAATGTTAGTAGGTGCGAATTAATTACCAAGCCTGTAAAACCTAAATTAGCGACACTGAGGTTATTGGCGACTCTAAATAAATTATCTGCACTTTACTAAAACAGAGGTTATTGGCGACTTTGGCATCGCTAAATCTCTAAATTGGCGACGCTTGTGTCGCTAAATTTAAGGTATTTAGGGATGCAAGCATCCCCAATCTATAAATTTAACGACCCAAGCTAAATAAATTATTTTCACTTTATTAACAGTACGTATTTCAATGTTACCTAAACTTTATTAATAGTACTTCAATGTTAGAAAAAAATTGTACCTGAACTTTATTAAAAGTACTTCAATGTTATAAATAAACTAAATGATCATTTAACAAATATAATTTAACTATTTTATTAAATATTGTAATTTACTGAATTAATGTACGTAATGTTTATTGAACATTATTTAACTATTTTATTAAATATTGTAATTTAGTGAATTAATGTAGTAATGTTTATTGAACATATATGTTAATCGAATAATAATAAAATATTTATTAAATATTATTTATTAATTTCTTTTTTGGTGAATAAATTAAGGTCGTGTGGGCTGGTGGTCAATGGTGTCTTTTGTCTTCCAATAAAGCATGGTATTTATAAGGAATGTTTAAAAGTTTAACTCTAAAACCTTTTTAAAACCTAGAGAATATAGGAGATAATATGTAAACTCAATCTCAAACTCCCATAATTCCTAGCATGGCCAGCCTCCTCAAGGATAGTAGGGTAATTTGTGTCTCATGTTCACACTAGGTTTAAGGAAACATTCCCTATCTCCTTAGGAATCAAATTCGTATTTAATTCTAATTCTTTTTATTGTAAATATTTTTCCAATTAGTATAATTAGAATAATCTGACCTCCCATGTGGCATATGATGTGGCAAATTTTGTACACATTGCTGAAGTGTGATGACATGGCAGTCCAATCATCAAGAGCATCCTATTAAGTCAAAATACTTTCCTTTTATATCTTCCATAACCTTTAGGAAGATTCCAAGTACCTTTTGGATGACCAAATGGACTCCAAATTCATTGATTTTTGTTGAAAAAGTCAGGTCTATGTCTTATATGTCCATGCATATCTTGTTTGAACCATTTGGACATTGGTAAAACACTCAAATTTTAATTTCCTTGAGATTGTGTAAATCTGCCGCAACTGTTGGAAATATTGATTTTGAATCAAACTGGCACTGATTGGCTTAACCAATTGTAATGAAACTTTGCAACATTTAAGCCTAGTGAATCAGGAATCATTTTCAACTAGAATCATACAAAACCTCAAAGTGTAGCTCTGGATTTGATTTCTTCAGTAAAGGTTGCGTAGAATCACAGTAATTCCTGCGTTAGTCTTTCTTTTACTGAAAATAGAAAAATACAGTAATTAAGTACTTTTGATTAACATTTAATTATAAACTAGCTAAAATTCAACATAAAAAGTGGCATAAAAACATTAACAATTTATGCCTATCAAATACCCCCAAATTGAACTTTTGCTAGTCCCTAGCAAAGAAAGAACTGAGAACACTACTCCTATAAAACCAAATACCTTGATAAGGTTGCCTTAAAGATTGCACAATCATATTAATTCAAAAGTAATTTCCAAGTGATCACGTATCTCAACACCTTATCTTCTATTCAACATAATCATTACTTTCAAGTGTTTGTTTGAAAATCAAATAATATAGTCAATGTCATGCACTTGAATAAATCTACATTAAATAGAGTTTGAATATATATATATGAACTACCATATGCTTGATATAATTAAATAGCTCTCCACTAATGTAGACCTATGCATTACCTTGAATCAATAGGACTTTATAAGCTTGTAATCTAAAGGCTAAAGGGTAATAGGTTAGAAGAAAGAAAATGATAGGAAATAAAAATTCAAAGAAAGAAAACTTATGAATAATATGCTTATAAAACTTTTTGTTTTCTCATTTCAAATATAAAATTTTCTTCTTCCCTTCCTTCAAACTAAACAAAAAAACTTTCCTTCTTTTTATTTTTTATTTTTTATATTTTTTTCCAATTATTTTTCAACTCTTTTTTCACCTTTTTTCTTTTTTTTCTTTTTTTTTCTTCTTTTCTTTTTCAACTTTTTCCTTCTAACCCCAAATTGAACATTTTCATCCCTTGCTCAAACTTCTTTTTCAACATCAAAGATACATAATAGCCATGTTTTCACCAACATCAACCACCCCCAAATTATCTTCTACTTCACTCCACCAAATACAAATTTATAAGCATATATCAATTTTACATAAGCTCTCTTTGATAAATGTGTATAACGTAGGAAAAATATATTTAGGCATAAAAGGTAAGTCCTCGATGTTCTCGATGTTCAAACAAAGAGAACCATCCCCAAATTAAGATGAACATAGTCCTCGATGTTCAAAACAAAGAAAATAAACAAAATAAAAAGTAAGGGTTAAGAAAGCTCCCCCATTTGATGAAGTGCAAAGAAATTGCAACTTTTAGGCTCAAAAAGCTCCCTTGACCGATCACTCCCTTTATGCTTCTCCTTTGATTTTCTCTTCTTTGACACATAAAAACACAAAACAAAAACAACTAAAAAGCGCTTGTTTCAAGTCTTTAGCTTGACTTTCTCGTGGAGCTTATCTTGATTTCTTCCTTGGGTTGCCTCCATCATCTTGCAGCCCCAAATATGATTTTTATCTTGGGAGTTTGAGTCTTTTAGACTTCATTGGTTCATACATGTAAAACTTTTCAATCCTAGAGCCATGTCTTAACTTTAAAGTACCCTTGCGAACATCAATTTTAGCCTTGCTTGTTGCTAAAAATGGGTGTCCTAAAATAATTCCATTACTTTCATGAAATACCACAAAGTCTACTAAGAAATAAAACATGCCTACCTCCACTCTAGTATTCATGGCTATCCCCAAAGGTTGGATTTTGCTTTGGTCAGCCATAGTTACCATCATAGTGGTAGGTGTTAATTTCAAACCTAGTTCCCTTGCAGTAGTATTATACATAACATTAATAGAAGCACCCAAATCACATAAGAAATTAGACAAGTCAGTTCTACCAATGATGCAAGCTATCTCAAACCTCCCTCTATCTTCCATAGTTTGAGTCATTCTTTCTTTACCTTCTCTTTTTATTAAAGAAGATTTATCCATATAAAAAATTTCTTTACTTAGGCCATCTTCACTTAGTAGTTCTAATGTTTTCTTTTCTAAATTAATTCTAATTATACTAATAGCTAAGAAAGGCCTATCAAAGATCAATGAAGCATTAGAATCTTTCATTTTTATGACTCTAAAATTCAGCACATACTCAAGAGATCCTACCTTGATGCGAACATTCTCCTATATACCTTCTACTTTAACATGAGTGTTGTCACCCAAAATAATATCTTCGTTGGTTTTGACAAGCCATTTGTAACCTAAACTCATGCAAATAGAAAAAGGCATAATGTTAGTGGCAACACCAAGATCACATAAAGCATTAGAAAAATTAATATTTTTAATTTTGCAATCAAAAGTAAATTTTTCTGGATCTTGTAGTTTCTTTGGAAACTCTTGGCACTCTTCTTCTTTTTCTCTCTTCTTCCTCTCTTCTTTTAATCACTTCCTTTCGACCTCTATCTCTCTAAGGTTCTCCATGAACAGTTTTTGATCAAAGTATGTGTATCTCTCATACACTTGATTAGGGCCATACATGGGATGAAAGTCGTCTTCATTAAAAGCACTACTTTCCTTTGATTCACCCCATGTTTCATCTATTCCTTCATGTGTCTCTTCTTCCAAAATAAGGTGGTTGGGCTGGTCTACCTCTTCACTTTATTCACGAATATCATTATAACCTATGCTTTCCTTAGCACTTTCTTCAATTAGCTCATCCCATTCCATAGCATCCTTTGTGACTAGTTCAGCCACTACCTCTATTTTTGTGCTTATCTCTTCTTTTTCCAAAGCTGTCTCTTTTTTTACTATCCTTTTTCCTTCAACCTTTTCATTGTAGGTCCAAAATTTCACTTGGATCCTCTTCCTCAAACCATTCTTCAAATTCAGCCTCAATTTCAGAAAGTGTTTGTCGATTTCCCTGCTTGGCCGATTCTTCCTTTGGGCATTCCTCTAATATGGCTGCTTCGGTTTTACCTTGAATTTCTTTATCTTTAGCAATTTGGGATTCCTTTTGATTGGGGGATCTTCAAGCTTTTTTCCATTCCTTAGCTCCATCACCTGGACAACTTCGTTTGGGTTAATTTCAGTTTGGCTTGGAAAAGTGCCCATAGGTCTTTTGATAGCTTGAGTGAGTTGCCCCACTTGCATTCCTAATCCCTTTATTGCAGCGTTTGTTTCTGCATATGAGCACTTTAAGTTTCATTCATTTTAATCATAGCTTGCTCAAGTGAAGAAACATTATGAGATAAAGGTGGAGTTTGAGTTTGAATTTGAGAATTTTTATTGAAATTTGAGGATTGAAATTGTTGGTGTTCTTGAGGTTGAACTTGATAAACCCCTTTTTGTTGTTGTCCTCCTTGGGTGTTTTAGTTGTCTCTCCATGAGAAATTTGGATGGTTCCTTCATCCTGGATTGTAAGTATTGGAGAATGGATTGTTGTTGTTATTGCCTTGTCGAAAATTCCCTAAAAAATTCACATTGTTAGTTTCATTAGAATTTCCTAAATGGCAATTTATGCTTTCATAATTAGCCCCACAGTATTCACAACATTTAGTATTAGAAAATATTGAAAATATTATTATAATTGTTGGAACCCAAGGTTTCAAGTTTCTTTGTAAGCAATGCATTGACAGCCATGGTCTTCTTTAGGTTTTGGCTCCTTTCACTTGCCCATTGCGAGTTTTTGATTGCCATCTCCTCCAATAGCTTGTATGCATCCTCTTGGGACTTATTTAATAAAGCACTATCTGCAATAGCATCCACATTATTTCTTGTTAAATAATTTAACCCATTATAAAAAGTTTGGACTTGACTCCAAATAGGCATCTCATGGTGTGGACACTTTCTAAGTAGTTCCTTCAGCCTCTCCCAAGCTTCATATAATGACTCTTCATCAAATTGGTGAAAAGTGCTAATTTCATTCCTAAGCTTGACAGTTTTAATAGGTGGGAAAAATTTGTTTAGATACTTAAAGGCTAAGTCATCCCAAGTGACAATGCTCCTATGGGGTAAAGATTGTAACCAAATTTTGGCTCTATTCCTTAAAGTAAAAGGAAACAACGTCCTCAGTAATCCCATTATACTTCACTAACTCACATACATCACATAAATTAGATATATGTTGGTTAGGATCCTCACTTGGTAACCCTCCAAATTGGTAGTTATTGAGCATAGACATGGTAATAGGTTTGACCTTAAATCTAAGTGCATCGATAGGTAGTCTCCTAATACATGACATATCCTCAGTGTAACACCCCGTACCAAGAAAATATAGTAAAAATTTCAAGTTTGACCATGAGAGGCTCGGGGTTGACTTTTTGTGTGGGTATGTGTTAGATTTGACTAAGGTACCGTTGCGTAGAGCTAGTCGATACGAGTTCGTAGACTAGCAGTATGCTCGATTCCGAGTTAAAATCAAGAAGTTATGGCCGAAAGAGTGCGAGGGGTATTTTGGTAATTCTGCAAAGGGTGGGAAATGACAAAAATGCCCTCAGCTTTATATTTAAATATTGTTAGAAGGGTCTGGAAGGGACACTCACACACATGCCTCTTCCCCCCCGATGGTTTCCTCGGGCAGCAACCCCCCACCCCGCGCCTCCCTCTTCCGCCGGCGACGGCTAATTTCCGGCGAGATAAAGCCGGAAATTACATGGAGCTTGGAGCTGGCAATCTCCACAATTCAACGGTGCCAGTGACTGGACGTAGAGCAGCCTAGATCGCTGGGAAATGGGGTAAACCCGGTCAGCCATGTTTGTGCAATCGCCGGATTCCGGCGGAAATTGGACCGACCCACTGCCCGAAAAAGTTAGCCCGGATCCTCCTCTCCCTTTCCCCACCTGCTGCTGCCTGTGAAACACTGTGAATTCGCCGAAAAATGTGGAGAAGCCGGCGGACTCATGGCTTCTCCGGTCGCCGGATTCCTGCAGTTTCCGGCGACGAAACTGGTCCGGTTCCCCTCTTTTGGACCTCCTGAGTTCGATTCCGGCACCCGTTCGTCCTAAATCTCAGTCGTGTAAGCGGTACAAATTATGGGTGCTCGATCGCCACTTTCCGGTCGTGTTCCAGCCACCGCAGGCGGCAGATGGACGAGGTGAGTTCACGGTTGCGTTCTAAATTTCATGAGCTTCGTTTCGATATATAACTTGTATATTATAGATAATATCAGAATTTACCCGGTTGTGAGCGGTGTTGTTAATAACTGTTAAATAGGAATTGTTGATGATTGATGATATAAATGTGTGCGTAATTGTGTTTTGGTAATTACCGTAAAATGAATTGGTATGCCGAGAATATAAGAGGTGAGTGTGTGACCGAGTTTAGCGATTATTGATAATAGTGACGAATATATATATATACATATATTATATGATTATTGTGTTGGGGAAACTGTGATTTGAGTTTAGTTGAATCGTTTGTTTGACTGTTTGAAAATCTGTAATTGTGAAGTAATAGAAATTGACTGAAATCGATGTTTTAGCATTATGCGGTTTTGATGGGCTGTTTGGAAACTTGATTCAACTATGCAGAAATAATTGAATCGCTGTGAATGATTGTATTGAAATGTTTGTGAATGTTTATGTTGAATTGTCTGTGGTATTAAATTGTTAGTGAATGATGTGTGGAAAATTATATATGTTGAGTTATTTCATTCAAATAAATGCTGGATGTGATTGTGTGGACGAGAACCGCTTGGGCAAGGAATTATGCCGCCAAGTAGGGTATTGCTAGCTTGGGCAAGGAAATCATGCCGCCAAGCTATGGATATTGTTTTTATTAAATGGTTGGAAAAGCCTTGATGGAAAATTAAGTGTGTTTGTATATGTGATAACTGAGAAATGTACATTTAGTTTGTGAATGTGTTTGACTGTAGCATATTTGGTATAAATATGCTGTCGGAACTACAGGTAGCTTGATCCCTTGTAAAAAGGGTATGTAGGCAGCTCAGTGTTAGACTGAGTCCAGCTACACCTTTCTTAGACAATATATTTGTTTAAGTGTTGGGTTATGTACTGAAATGTGGTTTATTTGTGTGGAAAGGCGTGCTGGTAAAATAAATTTTGTATAGAAATGTTTTTCCCTGTAGGTTATGACTATTAGCATTTTGGGGAGTGTTAGAAAACAGTCAAAATGCTGCTGAAATTTCTAATAAAATTTCCGGCAGTAGAGAAATTCTTTAGTCTGTTGGTTTCGTCGGCTTTGGAATAATAGTATAACGGATTTTATCAACTGCTTGTGGCTTAGTGGCAACATTAGGTCACGCAGGCAGGACCCTGGTGGGATGGGTCCTGTCACTCAACCCTTCTAGGTGCAGCATAATCTCTAATGGACCTATAAACTTGGTTAATAGGAACTTCAGGAACTACTGGGTTACCTTGGTTTTCCATATTATTTTCTTCTCTTTCGATATTTCTAAATATGGTTTCTCTAACTTTTTCTCTCCTTAATCTCCTTAGATCTCTCTCGAATAATTTAGATTCACAATTAAAACTCATAAAACAAAACAAAACAAATAATAAACTGAAAAAAAATTAAAACAGTAGCTTAATTTCACAAAACATAAAAACAACAACTAATTTTAATATTAAAATTGAATTAAAACAAACTAATTAACTCACAAAACTTAAAGCTAGATGCAAATTAAATTAAACTCAAAGTAAACACAAAAATTAAGCAAAAAACACTAAAAAGAAACTAAAACAAAATAAACAAATTAAATAGTACGCCAAAATTATTTAAAATAGTAAAAAAATAAAATTTTTTTTAGAAAAAAAAAACCGCAAACCCTAAAACACAAAAACACAAAATTAAAAACTTATCTACTTTAATTTTCTCCTTCTTCAAACTTAAATTGGATTACTTTGTATCTAATAAAGCTTTCCAATTTGTTGTTCTTGGATGGTTAAAACTAGACCTACACGAAAAAAAAAAAAACAAAAAAACAAAACAAAACAAAAACTGAAATTAAATTAAAACAGTAATTTAATCAACAATAAACTTAAATTCAAAACTAGAAATAATTATTCTCCGGCAACGGCGCCAAAAATTTTTTGTGGTATAATTTTGATTAACTCCCAAGTGCACGAATCAACAAATAATAAAGTAGATTCCTTTTAAAAGAAAATCGATATCGATCCCACGAGAAATATTGTCTCTAGTGATGAAATTAAATCAATTGTAAATTAAACTTACAAAAATTAAAAGAGTGTTTTTTATTGTAGTTGTTGAGTAACTAAACATGAATTAAAATAAAAGCAATATTAAAATTAAAAACAAGGCAGCAAGTAAATATTCCAAAGGTTTTAAGAAAATAAGGATTATGACTTCACCACTATTATTCAAATTTAGCCCTAATGCATTTTAGATTCATAGGTTAACCCCCCTTTAACCACATATGAGCAAGCACAATGTATTTAATTATCTCTATTCTAAATACAGAAATTTAAGCCCTAAGACATGCAAACCCAATAAGATCTTCCAATATTTTTATAACCATGTATTTTATTGCCCATCCATACTTATATCCCTTATTTCTAAGCCAATATAAATACTTAATCAATCCACATTTTCATAGAAGCATTAAGAACTACAATAAAATATTAACCTTAAACATGAATCAAACTCAAATATGTATTAATCACTAAATATTCATAATAGGGTTACATTATAATCCTCATAAAAAATTAGTTACACATGTTCTTAGAATTATCCATCAAATAATTAAAAGATAACATAGAAGAAATAACAAAGAAATTAAGAGTAAAGAGATCAAATCCAAAGTTGATGGCTGCTGTAATTTGTTCTTCAATCTTCTCCTCTTAGCTTCTCCAAACTATGATCAACGACTCAAGGTGACTCCTCCAAAGGTGCTGGCCGAATTCTCCTTGAACGTTTCTTTGTGTATCACAACTTTTCTATGTAAAATACTCTTAATAACTGAACACAAAACCTAGAGAAACTGATGTTGTTGCTGTGAGAATGAAGCGAAAGGGAAAGAAGATTCGGCTGTGATGAGAGGGAGAGAATAGGTTGCAGCCGTGAGAGCCGGTGGCGAATGGTGTCTTTTGTCTTCCAATAATGCATGGTATTTATAGGGAATGTTTAGGAGAGGTTTAACCCTAAAACCCTACTAAAACCTAGAGAATATAGGAGATAATATGTAAACTCAATCTCAAACTCCCCTAATTCCTAGCATGGCCGGCCACCTCAAGGATAGTAGGGTAATTTGTGTCTCATGTTCACACTGGGTTTAAGGAAACATTCCTTATCTCCTTAGAAATCAAATTTGTATTTAATTCTAATTCCTTTTATTCTAAATATTTTTCCAATTAGTATAATTAGAATAATCTGACCTCCCATGTGGCATATGATGTGGCAAATTTCGTACACATGGCTGAAGTGTGATGACATGACAGTTCAATCATCAATAGCATCCTAGTAAGCCAAATACTTCCTTTTATATCTTTCATGACCGCCAGGCAGATTCCAAGTACCTTTAGGATGACCAAATGGACTCCAGATTCATTTATTTTGGTTGCAAAAGTCAAGTCTATGTCTTAGATTTCCATAAATATCTTATTTGCACAATTGGGACATCAGTAAGACACTTAAATTGTAATTTCCTAGAGATGGTGTAAATCTGCCGCAACTGTTGGAAATATTGATTTTGTAAATCAAACTGGCACTGATTGGCCAAACCAATTGCAATGAAACTTTGCAGCATTGAAGCCTAGTGAATTAGCAATCATTTTGAACTAGAATCGCACAAAAACTCAAAGTATAACTTCAGATATGATTTTCTCAGTAAATGTTGCATAGAAACACAGTAATTAAGTACTTTTCATTAACATTTAATTATAAACTAGCTAAAATTCAATATAAAAAGTGGCACAAAAATATTAACATTTTATGCCTATCAGTTACCTTGTCAATCTTCCTAGTTCATCTCCCTCCACTAGTTGTGCCTTTTAGTTCTCTTTCCTCACTGTCCCCATCTACTTTTGTCTCTCAAATCCAACACACACCACTGCAACCTTGCTCGATTGTGCATGTGCATGCCTCCACTTGTGCATTGATCTCTGATTCGTCTACTACTAGTTGTGCACCCCTTTACATCTTCCACTGATTCCTCACCTGTCCCATTTTCTTCAGCTCCACAATCCCTGCCTCACTCAATAGCATTGGCATCTTCTGAGTCCATACTTTCTCCCTCTCCAATAAATCCTATTAATCCTTACACATACAAACCCATCATATGACCACCCGTTCCCAAAATGGCATTGTTAAGTCTAAATAACTCTTTCATGTCACTCATCATCCCTTACCCGACTCAATTGAACCCACCTCTATTACTCAAGCTCTTCAAAGACCTCCGTGGGGCCAAGCTATGACCATTGAATTTGATGAACTCCAAGATAACGGAACATGGGATTTGGTGCCTGCCGCATCCACGCACAATATTGTGGGATGAAAATGGGTGCTCCAAGTGAAAAGAAAATCATATGGTTCTAATGATCGGTACAAGGCTCGTATTGTGCCAAAGGTTTTCATGGGAGACCGGGTGTCGACTACAATGACACCTTCAGTCATGTTGTCAAAGCAACCACCATTCGGCTTGTTCTTTCACTTTCTTTTTCTTGTTGAACAAATATGAGCTTTAAATTTGTTCCTTAAAAATTTGAACTCTTCGTTTGTGCGGTTTGCAAATCCAATGACGCTTAGCTTGTATACTTTGTTTGCAGCAGCATTGAAAGCTTCAATTCTTTCAACATTTTCCTAGAAAATCTTGAAATGTTTTTCTTTCTAATTGACGTCCTTATAGACATGACCAAAACGGGCCATCCACTCCTCATGCATTGCAGCCATGGATGATGCATCTTGAAAATTCCGAGCATTGGCTTTGTAAGGCCAAGCTCCCAAAATAAGGATCAAAACCACACAAATGCATTGGTATTGGTTACTGAACCCTATAACGAAACTATTATCAGATTGATTGAATTAGCACTAAAATTTTAACTGCTTTAAAGGTTTATATAGGTTCTTGGATTGTGTATTCCAAGTTTCTTTCTATCTCTGTGCCCAAGAAGCAATTTGGTATTTTTTTGTGCTTTAAATAATGTTTTGATTTGACCCAAACATAATGATTAGTAGCCATTTGATTTCTCTATCTGTAAATAAATTTGGTCTGTTATTGAATGTTTTTAATGTACAGTTTCATTAACTTGAGCACACACAAAACATGAATATATATAAGCAAAGAAACATTTGCTACTTCGATCGATTTTAAACAAAATTCATTTGAAAATAATGGGCCCGGTTCCTTTTGGGCTAAAGATTATAAAACTAAATTTTCTTGGAGATAAACCCACTAGTAATAACAAATGTTATGAAAAATGATATTTGTCACCATTAATGATCAATATTAGTGAGATACATATATCTATATAACATTTTAATCCATTTTTTTGTAGAGAAAAAAGATGTATGCTAGTAGTATCATAAGCATCAGATCGTAGGCCCTGCACTAGGTGAGGTGAGACTATTCAAGGAATAGCAGGGTACCAAGACTCGAAAATCTCAACTTTTGAAATTGCAGGTTTGAATATTCGGCCAATTTTCTACCATTAAGCTATCACTCTTGGTGATATATGACATTTTAATTAGTTACCTAAAATAGTTCATTTTTCCATATAAAATTTTTAATTTAAAAATGGAAAAAATAAATAAGTAGAACCAATTAATATCTATCATAACAGCATGAGTCTCATTGGTGATGATTCCTAATGTTAATAAAAAACTCTTTTGGTATATGTACTTGCATAATAATTTAGCCAAAAACATATTATTTAAGCATTTAAAATTTTAGGATCTATGATCTTGAATTGTTTATGGAAATTATACTAATTCTCTTTCAATTACACAAGAATAAGTTTATGTTATTTAGGCCATATTTGGCATAACTTTTGCTTTTGATTATGCTTCTCTTCTGCTCATCTAAAAGTGTTTTCTGGATAAACTAGTCTTCACTAACTTTGAGAAAAAAGACTTATAGGGGTGAGAAGTACCTTTAAAAAATTATCCAAACACTTTCAGAAGTAGCTTTTAAACTTTTAAAGCTGCTTTTAATTTTCTAAAAGCTATGCCAAACATAATTTTATTATGATTAATAATTATCATTGGTGATATGGTGGCTGTTGTTATAATTTAAAAAAAAATTAAAAATTAAAATCTTTAAATAGGGATGTGGAAATCTGTAATACAGTAATTATCACTAGCGCTGATGAATATATAATCCATTATTATATTTAAGAAACCAAAACTATAGTTAATTAATAACAAAAACAAATAGAAGTCACAAATGGATTAGGAATGACAATTTAGTCTGAATTGTAATATTTTTGCGGTGATTTGCCCCTAGTGGGAATCTGCTGGTTAATTAAGATAGTGGGGTAGAGAAGAGGCAAATTTTTTTGTCACGGAGTGGAGATGGGTAATATAGATCTCACCATGAAACTTATATACATATATATATAATTAAAATTTATCACTATTATTTTCTTATTTTTTATACATTTTATTCTCTATAAGTTTTATTTTTTGTTTGAAAAAATAAGTAATAATATACCATGTTTCAAAATATTATTTAAAAAAAAATTGAATTAAACTTTTTAAAAAATAAATAGAAAAATGGGATGGCGAATAGGGATCCTCACCCCAACCCATCTTACCTTAAATGGAGAATTAGGCTGGAATGGAGAATCCTCGCAGGGCAAGGAACAAGGGAGGCCGCCTCGGCCCACTCCATCTCATTGTCATTCCTGGGATGGATCCAACAGCTAACATGAGAATTTAATTGATAAAATATTATGATTTTATTTTATTTTATTTTTTGTATGCGTTTCTAATTTAAAAAGGTTAAGAAAAAAAATTTAAATAAAATTTATTGATATTAGTCATGTGAGCTAAATGTGATACAAACAGAAGTGTTATACAAATTGAACGACTGCTTGTATAAAAAATTTAAGTAAATAAAGAATGGATCATCAAATCTTTTTTATTTGTCTATGACACTTCCTTTCATATGTAGTTTCGAATTTGTTAAATTTTTATATGTATTTTTTTTATTTTTAGATTAAATTGTTAAATTTTAAACTTAAATTTTTAAAATTTTTAATTTTGATATAAATTAAATTTTCACTTCTACCAAAACAAATGAAAATAATTACCAAATGGTTTACCAAAATGTTTACTAAATAATGTGGCATAGATGATTTATTATTATCTTATTGATTCACAAATAAATATAAAATAATGTTATAAATACCAAAGAGCCTACCAACATTTTTTTTTTTTTTTTATAGAAAGAGCCTACCAACATGTTTACCATGAGATGCTAATATTTGATCAGCTTAGAGTATCTGGAATAATTTTATAGACGGCTATTTATATGGCACAAAAACTAAAAGAACTTATTACCCAAGAGGCATAGAAATTTATTCAATAAAAAATATTATTTATTACTACTCATGACTAATACCGGTGAAATTCATTTATCACTTAATAATTTAAATAGTTATCTAAACAATTTTACTTTTTTCAAATTAAATTTTAAAATAAAAATAATATATAATCAAATACAGCCTATAACAATTTTCATATCAATAATAATCTTAAAAAGCAAAATTTCTCTACAATAAATGGTCAATCCAAAAATCATATATATTCATATGTGTGTATTTATATATATTCTTTTTAAAAAAAAATTATAATTTCATTCTGCTTTTAATTTTTTTTTCTGTGTCACATCATTTAACATACATTTTGAACAGAAACGGTATAATCACTGTCTTGTCTATTTTGAATCTTTACACTGGCCCAGTGGACTTTATATTTTAAAGGTCAGAGGTTTAGTATTATTACAAATCGCTTTTGAAAATTTGAGAAATTGTAATTACTTTCTTTTTTATTAGCTGAAAAAGGTGGGTTTTCTAAAGCATAATTTTTCAAAAATTATATGAGAAACAATCGGTCATATATACCTGCTAAACCGGTTAGCCAAAAAAAAAAAAAAAATTAAATAAAAATATTTCAAATCTTTTATAGCAAAAAGGAAAAGAAAATCCTGTTTAATAGTAAAAAAAGAAGAAGAAAATCCTCTTTTCTTTACCCTTGACTTGCCGTCGTGCAAGGAGGATCTCACTGCAGATGAAGCAAAATTTCTATTATCTTCCTTTTTGGCCTTTAGAAAGCAAGGTAAAAAAGAATAATGAGTTTTTTATTTTTATTTTTTTATTTTTATTTTTTTCCTCCCCTTTTGGCCTTTACTTCTCCTTCTACCCCCACATTCTTTTTCCTCTCAAAATTTTTTTTTTTCTCGCCCTTTCTTTTTTTTTTTAAGCGGAAAGATTTTGATAAAATTTATGATAAAATTTGAAGCAAAATTAGTGCCAAACATTATTGCTAATTTGTTCTATTTTGTTATTGATTTTGGTTTGATTATTGTAACTTGAGTGATGGATTTTGATTTTGGATAGCTTTTTTTTTTTCTTTTTTTTTTTTTTTAGGTGATCACAGTGACCACACAACAAAGAGTTCACATGTAGCTCAGGTAAAATTTTGATCAAACCCTTTTGCTAATTTGTATTATTATTTTGATGATGGGTATTTTGATTTTGGATATTATTTTTTTGATGGGCATTTGTGAATTTCTCAAGTGCCACCCTTCTAAATGCTTTCAAGTCACTTTGACTTTGGGTGATACTTCTTTTTGCATTTAATATTTTGTTGCACCCTTCGTCTATAATGGACATCAAGCTAGATACTGGTGTGGTTCTTTGTCTATTTTTTTACATTTAATGTAGAAAACTTAATTTGAATTGGGAAAATGTAGTGATTTGAAAGAAGCCTAACTTACCAAGTGAATCAATGGAACTTAGGACAAATGCATCATGCTCGAGTATTGAGGATATGGGAATTTATATGAACTCTTGAACTAATTTAGTCTGATAACAAAAACTGGTGTAATTTCTAATTCATTCTGAAAAGGTAGTTTTGAAACTCTATCCAGTTTTTTAAGTATAATTTCTGCTAGTTTTAGATGCCAATAAAGTGTTTTGTATTAAAAACTTCACCAAGCCATAATACACCTGCAAAGTAGATATGAAAATAGATATTGCACAGTTCACCTCCTTTCTTAAGCCATCCAAGGAATGATATACACTAAATTTAACTAACATAGACTGAACCATATTCCACTGTTGTAGAAGCATTGTCTAAAACTAAATGTAAATTGATATGGTAGCTAAATTAAAACCAAAGTTCAATAATAAGCCAAAAATTGACAAGTAAACATAAAGTCCTGCTAAAGAAAAATGGTCAAATGGAGCGGGTTTCTCACCGGTATTCTGACCATTTTAGACATTTTTTCTATGGCTCTAATGATAGCTTGTCCAATCCACCAGTAAACATAAGTTGATAACTTATGTCCTCTTTCTATATCAAATTTATGAGCCCCTTGAGAAGCCCAATGCTACCTTCCTGTTATACCAAAATAAAATTATTCATTAGCACATTATAAGAAGTATTGTTTTCAAGATTAAAATCAGTAAGAATCTGAATGAGGTCTTGAAGGCTTAACCTTTTTCCTTGATAATCAAAAGCAATAAAGACAACCAATCTTCGATAGCTTCGAGAGATCCTTTCTTGTGAGACTCTTCTCTTACACAACATTTTATCTATACTCCTCGTTTTCATCCCTATGGCCTTGGCCAATTGCTTTGAAGTTGGTTCATGTTCTTGAGCATCTGTAATTCTTATTCTTGTTGCTTCTAGTTTTGCTCCTTCCTGTTGGAGTGCAAAAGCTTAATATACTAATACTAAAAATACATTCATGTTACAATCACTAAATAAAGGCATGGATATTATGTCCTTAATTGTCTAATTAAGAATATAGCAAAACACCCACTTTTTAACATCTCGATTTGACCATTCAAAGAACTGGGAAAGTGGAAAAAAGAACATCTTTTGAGATATACAAAAGAACAATGAGTAATACCTTGAGTCTTAAACAAATCTCCATCTCTTCTCTTTTGCTCAAATACCAAGATTTGACAGACCTAGATGAGAAACTCTTATTCTTCAAAAACCCTTTCTCTTCCAAATCCAAAAGCCCCAACCTTTTCCTTCTTTTTCTCCTCTTGGTCCTCCTCATAACCAAACCATTACCCTCATTCTCATCCCTATAAATACAAACCTCACCACCGACCCCAGTTGATTCCTCCACAGCTTTTCTAGCCTCCTTCACTGGTACACAACCTAGAGTAACAGCCTCATCCGCAGTTGCAAGAATTAATATATACTGTTACTTTAATATTACTTTGATATAAAATCTGGTATAGCAACGCTACTGAAGGAAACAGTAGATGTCACTTAACATGATCAAGATAAATCTTTATTGTATAATAAATCTTTATTGAATAATAAAGAAAATAAATCCTATTAAGGGGAGAATGTTTCCCAGTTAATGAAAATTATTTAATCTACCTCTTTATTGTTGGTCTGGAAATAAATTAAACTAGTATTCAGACCTGAGTGTGAATTTGTAACATCCTAAAAACTTAATTAATGATTAGCAAAGTAATTAGAGTTAATTATGTTTAATAATAGAATTAATAACACTAATGATATAAGGAAAATATTTATTAGTAAAATAAATATTGTTACTTTTAAAATTTAATTTAAATAAAATTTTTGAATTAGTATGTTTAATTAGAGTTGGTATAAAAGGAAAAAGAAGATGAAGCTAAAAATAAAATAAAATAAAATAAAAATGACAAAATGACAATTTTGCCTTTGGAGCTAAGTGAAATTGTGAGAGGAATGAAGGGAAAATTTGGAAAGAGGGGGAAAATATTAATATCTGGCCTTCTTCTTCCTCCTACCCGCAGCGCTCATTTTTTTCTTTCCTCCATTGTTGAGCCGGTGAAGCCTGTGAGAGAAAAACTTCAATCCACTTCAAATCTTCTCCAAATCACCCTTAGAAATAGGTTATCCACTAGTCTTAGGGCCTTTTAAAAACTTTGGTGAGGTTTGTTTTAACCAAAAACCACTCTAGGTGTGAGTTTTGGGGGTTAAGCCGAATATCCTTCTCACCGGATTTTGAGAGATTCCGGCTACCTCTCGCCGAAATATTTGTACCAAAAGCTTCCTTTTTCACTCCTTTACAAAACCCAAGTGTTGGAATTAAATATTAGTGAGCTAGGTTAAAGATTTGACAAAAAGGATACAAAGGGGATTTTTAGATTTATGGAGAAAGTGTGAAATTTTGGCTCCAATTGAAAGTAAATCATGTTTTTTATGCTTGATTACATTGTATAATGATAAGCATTGTAGTATAGAGTTGGAGAATGAAAATTTAGAAAAATTTGTGAGTTTTTGGAATGTGTTTTGATGAAATTATGGTGATAGATTATGAATTATGATTGTAGTTAATGTAATAGATTATAATGAAGTGATCTAGAGGAATTGTGAAGGTTGATTATATAATTGGTTGAGAGTTAGTAATTTTAATTGGAAAATTTAAGTCGATGATGATATAAATTTAGTTGGAAATTAAATTGTGAAGAAAGTTAAGAATAAAAATTTAGGTATTAACCTCTAAAAATCATTTTGGTAAAAAATAATTAATAAACCTATGTTATTAAAAGAAAAATTGCATAAGTACGAAAATATGTAATAAAAAAAGGGGTTTTACTTTACATTACGGTAATGAAATATTTGGTAATATTATTTTATTGTATTACTAGAGGAATAAACTATTCCGGTCGAACGACAATGAGCAACCAACCGTTGATAGACGTCAATGCAGCATTTCTATGAGTGGGAACACATATATATATATATATGTAAATGCACGAATATATACATATATTTTATGGTTTGGCAATATATTCAAAGTTATTATGACTAAGAAATATATTTTGTGATTAAGTAAGTTTTACAAGTATATAGATATATATATAGATTGATATATATATAATACTTTGTTATTTCTTTTGGAATAAATAAATACATATTTATACATGTGTTTAAAGGAAATGCTTTAATTATGAATTTAAATTGAATATTTATGAATGTGATTATTTTGTGTGAATTCATAAATGTATGATATGTATGTTGGTGACTACTTGGGCGATTAGTATGCCGCCGAGTAGGGTTTAACAAGGTTGGTGACTACCTGGGGCGATGATTATGCAGCCAGATAGGGAGGTTTGACATTGGTTATATTTGGGGATTACTTGGGCGATGTGATATGCCGCCAAGTAGGGGGATTATTTATACTTGGGCGTGCTGAGATTATGATGTGCTTACATGTGTGTGAATATATGTAGGGACACTGATTTTCATAGAAAAAGTTATTACCCGCTCGGTATATGATGATTTGTTTACATATATGATCTGTGGATTTAATGGTTAGTTTACCTGTCCGGTATATATATGATGTGTTCATATATATATATGTTCTATGGCTTTTCACTGAACATCCATCATATATTGTGGTTCATTGCTTGTGTGTGCTGTTTTAATATTTCAAGATATTTTGATATAAACATATAAATATATGAATATTTTGAATTTTGAAATTTGGAAGAAGAACCACTTTCAAAAGAGATTGCATGCATAAATCAATTTTTATATATACGTTATGTATAAAAGAAAATATTATTTTCCTATTTAGTTTCTACTCATTGAGTATGCAAGTACTCACTCCACCAAAAATTCTTAATAATGTTTCAGGTAGTTCTTGTATTATTAGCCGTGCTACTGTTGCTAGTTAGTGCAGGAGGAGCGAGTTAGATGTAGTAGTGACATAGTTAGATTGTGCAAGTTTCTATGTTAGTTGAGTAGCAAACTGTAATATGCTAGATATATATTGTATAATCAAATTTTAATATATATGTCATGGAGATTATGTATATAGTTGTATTTCTGAGAAATTACTGGATTGTTGTGAAATATTGGCTGGACGTGCAGGTACATGTAAATAATTTGGGGAATGTTATAAATACAGACAAAATTTTGCCGAAATTTCTGTTAAAATTTCTCATATTTAGGAGTTTGGGATGTGGATTTATTATTTTTGTGATTGTTGACTACTTAGGGACTTAATTAGCTTGATTAAGTCCTGCAGGCAGGACTTGGGTAGTGCGGGTCCTGTCAGAATTGATTAGTACTCTTTTTTTATATATAAATAAAAATTAGTCTTACTTAAATAATGTTACTTTTATACAAAATCTGATAAACAATTGAAGGCAATTGTAGATGTCATTGAACATGTCCAATCCAATAGAATACTTTCCCTTTATTTGAAACTATTTTATGTAAGATCAGGTGCAATGGAAGAAAATTTAGAGCACAATGACAAAAGTAGAAAGGCAGTAGTTGATGTTGCTGGTTTGAAAAGGGAGAGAGGGTGAAAAAATTCAGATAATGTTGACAATGTCGTTGCAAACCCATATTTAAGGTCATGGCTAAACTATTAGTGAGTTTGAGTATTTCTATGTTTTATTGAAAGATAATTACATGCAAATTGAAATATGTTAACATGATTAGTTAACCAATGTCTGAAATTTTAATATCTTGCTATTGGTTTGTTTCGCAGTAATAGGGAGGTATGACTATTTAAACAAAAAGACAGCGTAAAGTTGATAAAAATGTTAGTTATTTCAACAAAGAAAAGGAGTTTGAATACAAGATGTTGCCCTGAACGTCCATGGGGTTTGGTTGAGTTGTTTAGCGAGGATAAGAATAAGTGCATACAAGAACTTGGATTTGGTTTTTTCATATATGGTAAGATTAGTGGCATAGATAGAAAATTGATGACATAGTTGGTGGATAATTTTGATCCGTACACTGTTATCATAGAATTGCATAGTAGGAGCTACATAGTAACTTCCAAGGATGTTGAGAAATTGATTGGGTTAAAAAATGCTGGATGTTCAGTTGATGTTAGTGGTTCTATGGAGGTCATAGAGGAGCTGAAGAAGAAATTTAATTCAGATCCTTGAGGCATCCGCATTTTGCGCTAGCAAATATACTGTTTGATAAATCAACTGTTGTGGATAATGATTTCAAAGTGGTTTTCACATTTTTTATGGCAACAATTCTTAATCCCAATCGGGCGTGTTAGTACCATTTATTTATCTTTATGTATTGAAGAACGTTGATGTTATTTTCAATAGAAATTAGGCCACTTGGACATTCAATAACATGGTTGAGGGTGTCACAAAGTACAAGGCATCCATAATGTCGTACATTTATGGCTGTGTATCGATCTTGCAGGTATATTTTTAATCATTAATCATGTTCCATTTTTTATATAACGTGAAGGACAATCTTATCTCATATTAAAATAAATTCATAGCATTTTGCTCGTTTTATGTGAGAGTTATTTTACTTCCATGTTGTTTGGCTTGACAAACCAATTGTTGATAGAGCAATGGCTCTCATTCCTTCATGGGAAGACAAAGCCCATAAAAAATTTAGAATGCGATTAAAAAAATTTGATCATTTTGGATCGGACAAGGTATATAATTGACTATTTTTTTAATGTGTTTGTCACTAAATGCCATAATATATTTGTAGGTTAAAACAAGAGAACTGCAGTTTGAAGTCGGCAATAAAACAACATACATATGGTGGCCAAATGTAACAAATTCTGTAGAAAAGAGTGATGATGAGCTAAAAGCTGAAATTTGTAATCTAAAACAAGATGTTGCCTGTCTCAAAGTGGACTTTACAACTTACCAGTTGCGGGTGACTGACCAGCTTTCAAAAGTGTTTGATGTTGTGTCATCAAGACCAGAAGCTAACAATGTCAACATTATATCACTAGTTACACAAAGAGAATACAACAAAGAACCAAAAAAAGAGAAGACAACAAAGAACCAAATCAAAGAAAAGACAACAAAGAACCAAATTAAACTGTTGATAATTTTGTGCCAATGAAAGATCATCCCTCGATCATTATGGTTTCAACAGAAGATGAATTATTGAAGAAAAATGTTGATGATGTTATCACTAATGATTCGTTTTCATTTGCTGATACTTCTTTCCAGGAAGAACTTGATACATTGGTCCATGCCTTTGTACCGCCGAATGCTGTATGATGCATATTACATCTGCATTTTCAATAATTTTTCTGTCAAGTAGGCTATATAATTTTTAACCTTGTAATGTTATCTTGTGTAGGGAGACAAGAAAGGAACTACGGTCAGACTTAGTTCAATTTTGTTGCAAACAGAACAAAAAAGGAAATAGAGTAAATATGTATGATCACCTTGGACTACCATAGGTCTTGATCATGTTGGTCCGTTTCAAATTCGAAAAGACTTGCCCGATGGAGATTTTAAACTATTGTAGTATATGTTTGATCTTCAACTTGATAAATGGTACTTTTAATTTGTAATGTCTTCAAACTATTATATTATGTGGCTTACATTGTTACTAAACTGTCCACTTTTATTATTTACTTTCTGGTTTTTATTATTAGTGAAATGCTTATTAACATCGAGATGCTTTACTATACTCGCTGGGATTTGTGGTCATTGCATCTGCAAACTTAAATCAATAGGGAAAACCGTTAATTAATAATGAAGAAATTTTGGTTTTTAAACTTTTGTATGTTCGATAACGAATTATCAATATTGCTGTACTCATATTTTATGGTATGTAAAGGTCATTTGCACAGTTGTGGAATGCATGACTTTTAATGAAAAAAAAAAGTGAATGGAGACAAGGCTCGTAAGTGGTATTTACCACCCCATTTTCAAATACGAAAGATTTCAACCTCAATTAAGTGTTATATGTGCATTTTCATGGTAAATTAGTTTAGTATTGTCTTGTATTTTTTTTACATTGGTTAGCATGAGGCATTGAAAACTAAACCATTTGTTGCTCTTTTTGCAAAAGAATGGAACATGATAAAAATATTTTTGGGGCCCGTAGCTTTGTCAAAAGGTTTGTAAGTATCTGTATGATTTAGAAATTCTATTGTCATCAAACATATTATGATAGACAACTTATTTATTAAGTAATTTTAAAATACATATATTCATTCCCATCTATGACACAGTTGATAATTGGTTTTTATTGATCGTGTTGATGAAAGATAAAGCTGCCGAAATTTGGGATCCTCTCCCAAGTGCCAAGAAATACATAGCTCGAGAAGCATGTGCACGGACTATCGTAAGTTATAACAATTACCCTATTTCATTCATATTTAAATTATAAATGTCATAATCATACATGTAAATTTTTTGGGATTTTAATTTGATGCCATTTTTTCAATTGGAAGACAGTTGGAGTCTTTAGACATAATTTTGGTGAATGAATGTAGTAAACCATTTTAGCAAAATGATTTTTTTGGAAGTTTACAATTGTGGATTGCAAAATATTTTCAGACTCAAGATAACAGTTATGATTGTGAACTATATGTCATAAAGTTTATAGAAAAGTCTTACTTGCTTAAAGATTCAGATTTCTATGAAGCTATTTATTTAATTTATTAATTTGAGATTGTTTTACTTTATTTAGTTCTATAACTGCATGACATTGTACACTTCAATAATTTGTTGTTAAGTTTGATTTGGATGCAGGAAGGTGGAATATTACATTGGAACTAGGGACTGAAAGTAATAATCATAATTATCATGCCTTGATGAATGCAGCTGCAAAACACCATGAAACCATTTCTACCAATGTATTGCACACCTATGTCAAGAAATGTAGAAGTGTACCGTCAAATAAGGGGAAAAAGAATATCTAAACCATTTATATAGCCATTTTTTTTTGTAAATGACATGTAAAGTTATATTTTTTTGATAGGGTCATTTTAGCTTTTAAGGTACTAGTAATGTATGCACAGTTAGTGTTATGAAGGCTAAATAGATCATAGTTGTCTTTTCTTTTCTTTTTTTTTTTTTTTTTTTTTTTTTGTATATGGTATACTTAGATTCCTAAAAGAAATTGTATAGTTTTTTCCATATGGTCAGATATGTGGTAAATGAGTTTATTAGAACTTTTTTGAAGTGTATGGTCATATCATCAGCTGGATAACTTTTATGTTTGATAGTCTTTTTCTTTTAAAAGCTAAAATGTTGTATAGTCCATTTACATAATTTTTCCTTGAATTGTAGCTATATAATCCATGAGAAAAAGCAACTAGTTAGCATATTTACATAAGAAGACGAAAAACAAATGGATAGGTTCAAGGAAAACAATTTTCATAATACAATTAGTCTAATAAGTTTCCATATAAATTGATGACTGTATTACTAACTAGTAAACTAGTTAGTATATTTATAGAAGAAAACAAAAATACAAAATGTGCAACTACAAAACATTAACTTGTTATTTTTTATTGTTATTGTTATTATTATTTTGTATTTTTTATACAAGGAATGATACTGAGATTTCAAGGACCCTTGATTTTTTAGAAAATAGACAAGAAAAAATATATATGCTATAAGAGGGAAAGAAAAAAAAAAGGGAAAAACTTAATTTTAAATATGTTATAGGTGAATTCCACACCTTGGGCTAAAGGAGCTTAGGACCATTGACACTAAAAAAGCCCAATTGGCCACATCATGTGAGGCTCCAAGTAAATGGTAGGCTCAAGATTATAAATTTGACTCACCCCACGAGCGGTCTGGATCCAGCCAATTAGCCTAGCCAAATAGAGGCTCAGCATGAGAAAAGACTGGAGAGGGCAAGTCATGCCACCTAGATATAGGATTCCCTCGTGGGCCGGTGCTATGATATAAATGTCCCCCTTTATTTCTACATAGTCGCCACATGTCGCCATCTAGAGAGCTAGGGTTTTGACCTCAAAACTTAGCCGCCAAGGTAAGATATAAAAGAAATGAGGAGGTATGTGAAAAGGACACTCTCTTTTTGTTTTTTCTAGGGATATGCACCGACCATGTCCATTTTTTATCTTTTCTGAGAATGAAACCACATTTTCTTTTGATTATTGCATTGGAATGGAAACATTGGTGACCCCACCGGCGCCCCTTTGACTATTTGCATGTCTTGTAGGTTTTCATCGGGTAGATTGACTGACAGGGACTAGATCAAGACGTGGGACTCAGAGAAATTAGACAAAAAATGAGCCACAACAAATGATGTTGTCTACGAGAAACAGTTATTTTTCTATAACTTAGTGTTGAGCTTGTTTTGCTTATGGTTTAATAGTTTATTCCTTGTCTCATTTTAGCCCAAGTTTCGTCGTTTTTCTAAGCCTCCTGTTTAGAAAATTGATTATTGTTGCTTTAAGTTGTATTCGTACGGTAGTTTATTATGGGAATTAGATTTGCCAAAGTTTTCTCGACATCTTCTATGAACGTGCCCACTTTGGCCAAAAGGTTGCTAAAGGCCTCACTCAGATTGGACGGAGAGAGTTGAAGAAAGGAAGGAAAATGTCTGAGAATCAGCCAGTGACTCGGCAAGACGACGAAGGGGTAGAGCCTTCTAATCGACGAGCTAGGGACAAACAACACATTGAGACAAGCACCACTCAGCAATGGGAGATCTCTATCCCCGGAACTAAATTGACCATACCATCGCCACATCAATTGCTACCAACCAGGAGACAAATGGTGTTACAAATGGTATCAAAGCCTGTACCCGGCCAGAAATGTGCCAGCGAGGACGCTGGGCCCCAAAGGGGGGTGGATTGTGACGACCCGGATCTAAAAAGCTAGAGTAAGTGTGGGCGGGTGCAAAGGGCACTGGCAGGCTACCTTACTGGCATAGCCAGAGTAAGTGTGGGCGGGTGCGAGGCACTGGCAGGCTACCTTACTGGCAGAGATCGGTGTCCAATCCCACATCGCCCGGGTGTGGAAAGGGGGTCATGTGATAATGGTTCAAATGTAAAGTGAGCACTCTCTTAACAACCAAGGCCTTTTCAAAGCGTTTGGCTTCAGAGTTGGAAGAACCCTGGGGTTAAGCGTGCTCCAGTGGGAGCATTCTTAGGATGGGTGACCCCCTGGGAAGTCTGACCAAAAACTCCATACCGTCTGAAGTGTGGTGGCTAAATTGGAGACAATATTGGTTGGAGAGAGAGTGTGATGTTACATACATATAAAATTTAGGCCCTCGTCTACTTTCCACACCCCTGCAGAAGATCACCCGAATGAAAAGATGGAGGAGAGCATAAGGATGAGGTAAGGCTTGCCAAAAGGGAAACATCAAGGGAAAGGTCGAGGCCACATGCTTACGGAACTGAATGGGAAGGCCATCGAACGTCACCAGGGAACTTGCATACTAAAGTTACGCGCGGCATCTTTTGGCTCAGCGATGCGCACTCTTCATCAAATGATGCCCTTTACTTGAGTAACCTTAGGAAGTCGCTGGAGGCTAGAAGGGGAGGGAAAGTGAAAAAAACAAGCACGAGCAATCCTGAATGGAGCGCGTCAAGCAGACAGGGCTAGAAGATGAAAGATTCCAAATATGCACAGAAGAGAGGCATCGAATCAAAGCTGAGGTGTGGAGAAGTGTTGAAGAGGAAGAACAGAGAAAAACAGCTACGGCAGGATCTGGGAATGCCTATGCCGGGGCAGGAGCCCAATTCTGAGCAGGAGACCAATTCTGAAGCAACGTGATAGGCCAAGCCACTCAGGCGTCTGACACATCAATGGCTCAAACCACGTCACTGTTCACAGTGGAGATTTGTTGCGTTATCCTGCCTCAAAATTTCAAGATTCCCTACATAGAACGCTATGAGGGAAGGATGAACCCCCTAGAGCACATAGGATTCTACCATGTCTGGATGGAATTTGAAGCAGCTGAGGACGCTATCATGTGCAGGGCATTTCCACTGATGCTTGGAGGAGTAGCCAGAGCTTGGTTTAGGAGCCTGAGGCCCGAAGCCATCGAATTGTTCAAGCAGCTAGCAGATGCCTTCGTAACTCAATTTTTAGGGGCAAAGCCCGTGAAGAAACCTCCATCCCACCTGTCTTCCATTGTCCATAGAGAAGGGAAGTTCTTGAAGGTGTATGTCTCGATATTGATGGAAGCCATGCAGATGGCTTAAGGGACGAGGATTTCATCCTAGCCATCTTTAGGAACCTGCCTCGAACATTTTTTGAAATGTTAGTTGAGGCCCATAAACATATCTTGGCAGAAGAGATTATCGAGTCTCGAAGGAACTTGAAGGCCAAAAATGAGCACATAAATGAATCCAAGAAAAACTAGCAGAACGGACCCCTAGGAAACTAGAGAAATGGTGAGGAAGGCAGTCAGGTACCTCTTTTCCAAAGGAACCAATTTGAGAGATTCACTCCCCTGAATACAACGCACAATGAGGTGTTGATGAAAATATAGAGGAGCAATATCCTAAAGAAGTCGACCATGATTAAACAACTATTCAGGCTCAGGAATCAAATGAAGTATTGCCTGTATCACAAAGATCACGGGCACAATACATATGAATACGTGGAGTTGTAGGAAGAGAGAGAGGCCCTCATCTAGAGAATACAATTGGACCCGGCGCTCACAATACCAAGACACCACAGTAAGACCAAGCAAGGCCTAATGGAGCTGGCATAGCTCCTCTTATGCCAAGTCATATCCAAAGGAATGTCCAGACCATCTTCAAGGCCCAGGAGTAAGAGGCGACTCAAAATGATCAAGGAAAACATACGCGAGAGACGCTAGAGGATGCGAACAGGGATATGAAGTGAACTTCATGACCCAATTGCCCAAAAATGCTCGGACAAACTCTTTCTCCTTGGCTTTCAATGACCAAGAGCTCTTGAACGTCGACCATTCACATGAAGTTGCAATTGTGATAGCCACTCAAGTGACTAATCACATGGTTTTCTAAAAGTTTATTGATAATGACAGCTCAGTGGACATTTTGTATGCTTCAACTTATGACGCAGTGGATTTGAAGAGGGAAGCGCTCAAGCCAGTCAAGGTCTCCCTGTCTGGCTTCATTGGCGAAATGGTTTTTTCAAAAGGATCCGTCTAGCTTCCCTAGACAATGGGCGAGGAGCCCAATAGAGCAACCATTATGGTCAATTTCCTCATCATGAAGACATCGTCGGCAAACAATGCGATACTTGGAAGGCCGAACCTGAATGCCTTGAAGGCAGCAACCTCAACTTACCATCTAATGGTGAAATTCTTGACTCCATGAAAAGAGTACAAGCTACGTCCGATGAGACCAGTACAAGTAAAGAAGGTGTTAAATTACGTCCCTAAAGGACAAAAGCATGCCGATAGAGTCACTCTCCATTAGCTCGAGAAGGAAAGACTCAATCATTTTTTTAGACTTAGTCACCTCTGAGCGACAGAGATTTGAGCCAACTAAGAATAGCAAACCATCTTAAAGGAGCCGAGAAAGAAAGTCTTCTTCGAGCATAAACATGCCAAGTTTCCCTTGGACAAGTAGAAAGGCTCTAATCCTCCATCGAACAAACAGAAAGGCTCTGAGTATCCCTCGGATGACCAAAAAGGCTCTCAGTCTCCCTTGGACAAGCGGCAACGCTTTGAGCCACCATAAAAAATATGCATATTGACCATACCGCTGGATTCGAACCTGCTAAAAGTCTTTTCCAAGCAGAAGTACTCCGAGCCTCCCTCAGAAACGAGCATCTTAACCATACCATCAAATTTGAAACTGCTAACTGAAAGAGTCATGGAGCTACATTTCGAGGCGTCAGTCGGAGAAGACAGCCCGAACCCAGGCAAGATGAAGCTCAAATACATTGAAAAGAACTGCACATAGAGAGAAAGTCATTCAGACGAAAATGAGAACCCATAAAGAATAATCCCACTAGGAAAATCAATGGAGAAGCTGTCAGAAGGACCCAATGAAGACCACAAGAATTGGCACAATGCTTCTTTCAGAATTGAAAGAGGCGATCGTGAAGTTCCTGAATGACAATTCAAATGTCTTCGTCTGGTCCCATAAGGATATGCCTCAGATTGACCCCGAAGTGATGGTACATAAGCTGAATGTGGATCCCAATTTCAAGCCAGTCAAGCAAAATAGAAGAGCTTTCAATCCAGAGAGAAACAAAGAGATCAATAAGGAGGTGGAGAATTTTTTTTAAGGCATGACTCATCATGGAGGTACTATATCCGACCAAGTTGGAAAATGTGGTGCTTGTCAAGAAAAGCAACAGAGAATGGTGGGTGTACGTGGACTTCACAGATCTCAACAAGGCATGTCACAAAGATAGCTTCCTTCTGCCTAAGATCGATCAACTTGTGGACTTGACGGTGGAAAATGAACTATACAATTTATGTGATGCACCCTAACAACCAAGAAAATACCACTTTCGTCACAAACTTCTGCTTATATTGCTACAAAGTGATGCCCTTTAGCCTCAAGAACGATGGAGCCACTTACCGGAGGTTGGTGAACAAGATGTTCACCTAACAGATTTGGAAACCATGGAGGTATATGTGGCTGATATGCTAGCAAAAAGCATCAAGGCAGTCGAGCACCTGACCTTACTCACCTGGATGAAATGTTCAAGATCCTAAAGAGACACTAAATGATGTTGAACCCCACCAAATGTGCATTCAGAGTATCATCAGAGAAGTTCCTGGGCTTCATGGTGAACCAATGAGGAATCAAAGCCAACCCAAAAAGATCAGAGCAATAATAAAGATGACCTCCCCCAGGAAAGTGAAGGACGTCCAGAAGTTCACGGAAAGGATAGCAGCCCTCAACTGGTTTGTCTCAAGAGCCACTCATAAGTGCTTTCCATTCTTCAAGATCTTAAAAGGAGCTAAAAATTTCATGTAGACCGAAGAGTGTGAGTATTCATTCATTCAACTCAAGGCGTACCTGAGCTCTCCAGCCCTGCTTTCTAAGCTAATGGCTAGACAAACTTTCTTGCTTTACCTAGCTGTCTAAAGTATGGCGGTAAGTATCGCCTTGGTGCTAGAAGAAGGAATCAAGTAGTACCAGGTGTACTACATCAGTAAGGCCATGGTATTGGCGGAGACGAGATACCGGAACATCGAGAAGCTGGCATGTGCTCTGGCCGTGTCAATGAGGAAACTAAAGCCTTATTTTCAAGCCCACCCAGTGCATGTACCAACAAGTTACCCTTTGAGGCAAGTCTTTTAAAAACTCAAGGCTTTGGGCAGGCTGATCAAGTGGTGAATTGAACTAGGACAATATAGAATTTTTTACTAACCCAAATTTATCAATTACGAAGGAAGAGAGATTTAGGTCCCAGATACCCAAAAACAAGAAGGGGAACGTGGGGACAAAGCTCACTGTGGACCCTGCATGCTGATGGCTCGTAAAGCAAGCATGGAAACAAGGAAATTTTTATACTCACAACGCTTAAACCAGACCATATCAAATTGGAATACGCGATAAGGTTGTGGTTCAAGGCTTCTAACAATGAAGTGGAGGGAGGAAAATCCAGCTGACAAGTCTACAAGCCTAAAAACCAAAAAAAAAAAAAGATAAGGACTGTTAGTTCAAGAGCAGTAAAAATCTTCCAAAATAAAAGAGAATACAACAAGCAAAGTGGCAAAAAGCTGTGAAAAACCTGCCTAAGAAAAGAGCCAAGGAGACTACAAAAGTACTTGTCAAAATGTGCAGTAAGCGAAGAAAATGAAGACAATAAATTTTTCTTGATTGAACCAGAAAGAATAGAGAAGAAGGAAGAGAGGGGATGAGAGAAAAGAGAGAATGAGGGAAGAAAGACATTTTCTGCGTTAGAGGGGTCGTGAAAAGATGAGAAAATGCTTTTCACGTTGCCTCTTCCCTCTCTCACGTCATTTTGTTGGGGCATCAAAGTAGGCGCAGAGCCTACGCCTCACATTAGAGGAAGCCCAACATGTGGATGAAGATCAACAATTGTAGACGCATCAGAACAATTAATACGTGTGTTAGTTTAAATCAAGCCCAGCAACTGTGTAACACCACACTCTCTCTCCAACAAATATTGTCTCCAATTTAGCCACCGCACTTCAGATGGTATGGAGTTTCTGGTTAGACTTCCCAGGGGGTCACCCATCCTAGGAATGCTCCCACTGGAGCACGCTTAACCGCAGAGTTCTTCCAACTCTGAAGCCAAACGCTCTGAAAAGGCCTTGGTTGTTAAGAGAGTGCTTACTTTACATTTGAACCATTACCACATGACCCCTTCCACACCCGGGCAATGTGGGATTGGACACCAATCTCTGCCAGAAAGGTAGCCTGCCAGTGCCCCCTACACCCGCCCACACTTACCCTGGCTCTTGGATCCAATCTCTGCCAGTAAGGTAGCCTGCCAGTGCCCCCCTACACCCGCCCACACTTACCTTGGCTCCGGATCCTGGTCGTCACAATCCACCCCCTTTGGGGCCCAGAGTCCTCGCTGGCACATTTCTGGCCGGGTACAGGCTCTGATACCATTTGTAACACCACACTCTCTCTCCAACCAATATTGTCTCCAATTTAGCCACCGCACTTCAGACGGTATGGAGTTTTTGGTCAGACTTCCCAGGGGGTCACCCATCCTAGGAATGCTCCCACTGGAGCACGCTTAACCCCAGAGTTCTTCCAACTCTGAAGCCAAACGCTCTGAAAAGGCCTTGGTTGTTAAGAGAGTGCTTACTTTACATTTGAACCATTACCACATGACCCCTTCCACACCCGGGCGATGTGGGATTGGACACCAATCTCTGCCAGTAAGGTAGCCTGCCAGTGCCCCCTACACCCGCCCACACTTACCCTGGCTCTTGGATCCAATCTCTGCCAGTAAGGTAGCCTGCCAGTGCCCCCTACACCCGCCCACACTTACCTTGGCTCCGGATCCTGGTCGTCACAAACTGCCCATCAGAACCATGAAGAGAACCGAATTTGGTATTTTTCCCGGCTTTAGTGTTTGTGAACTCAATTAGGTTGGGAACCCTATCTAGTTCTTTTCCTAGCTCCAATGCCTATAGGCCTAGTCAGTTCGTTCCACCTTCTTTAAAAATTAACCCACTTGGAAACTAGATTAATTTAAGGGGCTTTTGTTATGGGTAAATTCCACACCTTGGGCTAAAAAAGCTTAGGGACGTTAGCAATAAAAAGACCCAATTGACCACATCATGTGAGGCTCCAAGTAAAGGGTAGGCCCAAGATTATAAGTTTGACTCACCCCATGAGTGGTTTGGATCTAGCCAACCAGCTTAGCCAGACAGTGGCCCAGCCAAATAGAGGCCCAACCGGAGAAAAGGCTAGAGGGGTAAGTCATACCACCTAGATACAAGATTCCCTCATGGACCCATGCTAGAACAAAATGTCCCTCTTTATTTCCACCCAGTCGCCACATGTCACCATTTAGGGATCTAGGGTTTTGACTTCAAAACCTTAGTCATCGAGGTAAGATATAAAAGAAAGAAAGAGGTAGGTAAAAATGGATTTTTTTTTCTTTAGGGATCTACACCGACCAAGCCCATTTTCTATCTTTTTTTTAGAATGAAACCACCGTTTCTTTTTATTATGGCTGATTTAGGCATTGGAGGAGAAACGCCAGTGACCCCACCTGCGCCTTTCTAACTGTCTGCATGTCTTGCAGGTTTTCATTGGGTAGATTGACTGACAGGGACTGGAGCAACATGTGGAACTCGAAGAAATCAGACCAAAAACAAGCACAACAATATAACTTTTCATGAAGTCATTGCCACTATGTTAACAATGATAGTCTAACATCCACTAAACCAGAAAAATAGAATACTATTGTATTATCGTTAATAATTGGTCAGCAAGTTGCAAAAGAATTTTCCATGGAAACTACTTACCTCAGTTGCACAGAAAAATATCTAACATCGGTATTCATCATCATCATAGCCATAGTCATCATACACATATTCTGTTTACCACCCACAGTGTCCAAATCATATTCTTCCATATCTTTATATTTATCATCTAGTTCATTTTCATTGTCCACAGTGTCCAAATCATGATGTTTTCCACCCACACTTTGCTTAGAGGCACCACCATCATGACTCGATAAGTTTGGCTTCTTATTCAGAAGTAGCGGCTCCAAGCATATAAGCAACCACTTTAGGTGCAATGATGTATATATAAATATATAAAAAATTGAATGATATGAGTATTTAAAAGAATATTGCCTAGTCACAAACACTATACATGTACAGACACTATCAATCTTCCAAGTTAGAGGCTATATTGAGGAAAAAAAAGAATGCCATGGATATTGTTTCTTTTCTTTTCTTATAGCCTAGGACTCAACTTTAAGGTATTTCATGTTTACATGTTTGTATATAAATTATAGACATAAACATAAATGTATGTAAATATTACGCACAATTAATTATATATTAAAAAATAAGTTGATCCAATTAATTGTTCCTAAGTTTATACATTTCTAACATTTCTAAGTATTATATGTTTAATTTTATTTCATTACATTTTTTAGGATTAAGATTGTGTCAACTGGCTCTCTCGGACAAGAATCATTTAATTTTTTTATGTGATTTTAAGTATTTAAAGATGCAATACTTCTGTAGAATTTAAATATATGTTGTAACTCCATTATAGTCTTCAAAAATAGTCTACTAGAAAAAAGGAAAACGAACCAAATAACTTATATAGTGAAATTGTTTGAGAGAAAGTGCCATCTCTTTGACTTGTATTCCTTAGTTACATCTTTAAAACCTTCACAAATATTCATTGTCAAACTTTGAAGCATAATGTATGCATAATTAACAAAAGCATCAAATAAAATATGTATATACATGTTCTAGTGAAATTCCATAATAATAGTTCTACTCAATAAAACTTTTGTTATGGAAATAATTTAAAGAAACATAAGTAATTCTTATGTTTCTTTAATTATCAAAATCATCAAAAAGCGAACTTTGAAGCATAATGTATACATAATCAACAAAAGCATCAAATAAAATATGTATAAACATGTTTTAGCTAGTCCAACTTTATTATTGCTTTATAAGCTGACAGCACTATATTATATATATCATAAATTAGGAACTAAAAATTAGGAACCCAAAAGTTATTTTCACTCATAGTAAAATTGTAATATTATACATAACTTTGCCCATCCCACCACCATTCACTATATGAATCGGGTTGCAATGATGTATCAATATTGTCATTGTTTTAGCTTTATATCACATATGCGCTTAGTGTGCCCAACCATTTTGCACTTACTGCATCGTTGTTCTTTTGACTCCTTACTTGTTTCTCTAGCATATCCAGCTTTGTTTCTCACAACCAATGGATCCTTTATACTATTCTTCTTCCATGCTATGTCTCCATACATATTTTTGTATTCTTCAATATGATTAGTTAGTCATGCCATTTATATTTTTGCCTATTTGAATCCATCCTCTGTCTTGGATGCAAATAAACATAGTCTGTTACAATCCAACACTTAATGATCCATATCGAAGAGAGGTTGCAGCTTCATCAGATAATTTGCGTACACCAGGACTTTGAACTTTATCTTTTTCTGCATCTTTTTGCCAACGTTTCAGTATCAATGAATCAAGAATTTCTGCAATGTTCTCCACTTTCATTATATAAAATAAACAACTGCAATGAATTCAAATGCTGTAAAAAATATTACATGAGCATTGTATGTGTGGTTGATTGTAATAGTACACTACATTTCAAGTTAATTATGGATGCATATGCTTTGTCAACATGTATATACGCTTAGCTTCATATGCTATGCAATCAGTTTTGAAAAGAATTGCATGTTCTTTAATATGGATTTGCACTTTCTTAAATATTCTTCCTGTGTACACTTGTGCAACATATTTCTTAAAATGTTAAAGGTCAGTAATAGCTAATGAAGTCGTTTTTTTACTTTTAACATCACCATTCACTTCTCGGTTTTGCTTCCTTGAAATAGCCTTGTCAATACTTTTGTCAGGACTGCATATATTTGTTTAAATAAGCATTCATACTCTCACATCGTTGCATGTTCCGTATCCCAGCAAAAAATTGACCTTTCATGAATGCTTCAGCCCACATTTTGCTTGTCTTTGCATCATTGTCAACCATCCCAACAAAAAATTGACCTTTCATGTTATGATTGTTTACACCTACTAATATCACTAATGGATTCCCATATGCATTCGTTTTGTACGTTGCATCTAAAGCCACCACATAACCAAAACAAGTGTAATCAAAACGACTAGTTGAGTTAGCCTAAAATATGTTTGCAAGTCTATTATCTGAGTCAACTGTGTACATGCAAAATAGTTCAGGATCCATCTCTACTTTTGTCCTAAAGTATGCAATTATTGTTTCTGAATTCGTATCTAATATATCACTTTTGCATTCAGCCATAAGTGTATTGTGCAAAAATTGCCTTGTGAAGCCTACTTTGTCATATCTTCCAGTTTGGACCACCATGCAATCCATGATTTTACTTGTTCCATTGCCCACGTTGTGCATTGCTTTAGCTTGTTCCAAATTTGTTTTATGCACACATCGATTCGATTTGATAAATGGTACCTCAAGGTTGACAAGCAATTCATGTGAATGATTTGACTCAAATTTAGTTACATCCCATTTGTCTTCCATCTTGTTCTTAGTTACAGAAAATGCAGCACCACACTCTTCCCTTGCTAATGGCCTCGGTTCCTTTTTTCTATTAGTTTTGTGCAACCACTCATCTCTTCTGTAGCCTTCCTTATCGCTTACTCATGTACGTTTTCTGATATCTCCATTTTTTTCTCTCTTAACTTAATTTTTCCTTACACCAAATCAAATTACCTTTGAATATGTGGTATAAAATTCATTTGCATATTTAAGGGACTCAAATTCCTACCCAAGCATGTCTGCATCAGTCAAATAAGCATATTTCTTTCCATTTCTGAAATTAGCAAGTGATTCTTTATTATCTGTGAATACCAACTCTTCTTCAATTCATTGATCAACATGTAGATCAATGCTTCTACTTCTTGTATTACAATGCATATCCTAAATGTTACAACATTTACTACAATTAGCCAACAATTATAACATATAATCAATAACTCATAGTCATTGATTTTTTCTAATACTAGCATCTGTTATATTTTTCATCTATATAAAGAAAAATTCACTTCTATGACACAAAAAATAGCCAAATATGTATATATTGATATATAAATATTCTCTAATGCAATAAGGAAAATTTATAATAAAGAAACTAAACTATTGTATGAAGTAAAAAAATAAATAAAGATGGAGAAACATTTTTTTTTCTTTGCGAGCTATGTCTGATAAAATAATATATTTATTTCAATATTCATGAGTATTCTATACCTATTTATAATTAGGATACTAAACAAAATGAAGTTATAATAAAACAAAGATAGAGTAACATATATATATATATATATATTATTTTGGATCTATTGGAACAAAAGAAAATGTATTTATTTCAATATCTATGAGTATTATATAATGAAGTTCAATTTATAATAAGGAAACTAAACAAAATGAAGTATAAAGAAATAAAAATTATGGAATAACATATATATATTTTGACAAGAAATTTTGGAGCTGTTGGAATAAAAAAATATGTATATATATTTTAATATGTGTTATGGAGACTTTTGTGATATGGGTCAGAGAATCCTTCCAGGCCCCTTCTAACTCCCACAAAGACCACTGTGGACGAGATCCATCAGTCACAGACAGGCAAAGCCAGGCTGTCATTCAGGGCCGAGGGCAAGCCTAGGCGCGGAATAAATCAGCCCCGTTGGCCTATAGTTCTTGGCTTAGTACTTACCTTATTTCTAAGTCCATGTGTCACAATCCCAGCGTATGAGTGTTTATAACCCTAGCATTCAAGCCATTGAAGTGAGGTACTTTAGGTAAAGTTAGGTGAGTGGGAAGGGGACTGTTTTTCTTGAGATTTGAACCCTAAACACTTCCGAACAACCCTAAACCAGTCGCCATCACACCTTTGACAGGTTTCAGGAGGGCCCCTCTGCGCAGAACCCCAGGCAGGCTGCACAGTGGGAAACCTGAGGGAAGCCTCAAGAAAGTCTCTTGGAATAGCCCCGTAACTGACTTAGGCATTGGAGTGGGAACGCCGGAGACACCACCGGCCCCCAGTCTGACGCCATCGTCTTATCTTGTAAGAGTTAGGGATGAAATCCGAGATCTAGCGAAGGAAGCATCGTGTGGCATTAAGGTGATGAAAATCAAGCAACAACAGTGGCGGCGTCTGTGGGAACTTAGAAAAATATCAAAGTTGTGTCAAGATCTAGAAGTCACACACGGCCATAACTCCTGACGAAAGGATTATCAGGAAAGGTTGTGACCCCAAGGGAGGAAGTTTGGCGGCAAAACTAATATTGCGACTGGAAGGAGGAGTGAGATATGGAGGATAAGCCAGAAACAAGGATTGAGAATAGTGGCACTGGGCCATTGAATAGGCAGATCAGGGATAGGCAGCGCAGGAGGACAAGTACTATCCCTCGTCGGGAAGCCATAGTTCCCAGGGAGCCAATATCTTTGTTATCGCAGCTACCCCCTGGAGACGTAACGATAGAAGGGTAGCCCCACGATTTGAGAAAACCTGCATGTCCGATGTGGAGAACCGCTTGGAGCAACTAATAGGGCAAATGGCACAAAATCAAAAAGCCATCAATTACAACCCTCTTAGACACGCAGGAGCCAAGCACCTGTGGATTCCCCACATCCCCATGCACGACCACAGGAGCATAGAGAATGAAGAGCGGCGAAAAACGACGTCAGAGGTCGTGGAAGGAACGAAAGAAGGCAGGAGCGTTCGGGGCAGGTTGATGGAAAGGTTAGAAGGGATATCATAGCCTTTCCATACCACCCACAGGACAGGCAGGGAAGTTCCAGGCACAGAGAAGTCAGTGACGCTTTATTCTCAGCCCATGAAGGCCAGGATTTGAGCAATCTGAGAGCATCCCTGGATGCCAAGAGGAGAACACGTGTTGAGAATGACAGGGCCAGAGTCCGAGGAGAAATGAGACCTGAACGAAACACTTGGTGGAACCTAGATGAGGAGAAGGCTCATATTAGGGTAGAGGAACGGGGCCTGCTCGAAGAGGAAATCAGAAGGGATGTAGCAGAAGTAGAGGCGCAGAGGCACGCCGATCTGAGAGACCTCCGATCCACGCAGAGGCATGCCGATCCAGACAGGGGCCCAGGCTCATTGCACATCAGGGTCCCAGTCCACATCACCATTCACCTTGGAGATAAATCAGACGGCTCTCCCACCTAATTTGAAGATTCCTCATGTGGAACGTTACGAGGGCCGGACCAACCTTGGAGAACACTTAGGGGCTTATAGGGTCCGGATGGAATTTGAAGGAGCCAAGGATGCAATCATGTGTAGGGCTTTCCCATTAACCCTTGGAGGAATGGCTAGAACATGGTTTACCAATTTGAAGCCAGGGAGTATTGGCTCTTTCAGGCAGCTGGAGGATACCTTCGCTGCTCAGTTCCTAGGGGCTCGACCAGTAAAGAAACCCCCTACTCACCTCTCTTCGATCATTCAAAGGGAAGGAGAGTCTCTGAAGTCGTTCATTCAGAGATTTACAGAAGCCATGATGCAAGTCGAAGGAGGAAACGATGATCGGGCCATGCAAGATGGCCTGAGGGATGAGGATCTCATTTGTTCAATAGCAAGATACCCTCCTCAGACTTTCTCCGAGATGCTGGTGGAGGCACACAAGCATCTTTCGTTAGAAAAAATCATTGAGGCACACAACCCATAAATTCAAAATCGTACGAATCCAAAACCATATCCAAATCCATAAATCAAATCATATCAATCCAAATCATATAAATCAAATCCATATAAATCCAAATCGTATGAATCCAAAATCATATAAATCAACCCAGTACCACATCATAGTATTGTTGCCGTGTGACCCTCAGCGTCCTGACGGCGTCACAGGCGGGGGGAGAGGGGTAAACTCATCCCAACGAACCGGCGTCCCAAATCCGTCATGGCAGGATCCTCATCATCTCTCTCCTGACACGTGTCCGCAGCAAAGGATGGCATAATAATAATATAACGCGCAATAATCTGTACATCTCAGTCATCATACAATACCGTGTGGTACTTTTCAAAATCATGAAACATTTCAAAATCATTTCCGAGATCATTGATCATTTGATTTTATAAAATTTCTCAAATTCCTTTACCTTTAAAAGTATCACAGTAAATTCAACGATTTTCCAAAAAGTTTTATTTAGAAAATTTTTCAAAACAATCAAACTTTTAGTTATTAGAAAAGTCGCCCCAAAACTTTATTAAATTTCACAAAAGCTCAAATCACATTAAATTCACCAAATTTTCCACAAGTTGTAAAATATCCGAAAACTTCAAAGTCCATTTGACAATCAATCAAAACACAAATTTCTATTGATTCTAAACAAATAGGAAATTCATCAAATCATAACATCAAACTCATGCAAATATTTAAATCACCAAAAACATATTTAATAATTAAAATTTAATGCATAAGGAAAATTCAATTCAAACAAATTTATAGAATTCAAATCAAATATAGCATATATTCCCAAATGATTTAGAAAATAAATGCTGGAGGAGGTCGAGATAGGAACACGAAGGTCGAAACGACTCATGAAGGAATCAGAAGAACGAAGTTGTAAACAATAAAAGAAGTAATGATGGAAAAAAATTAGGGACCTCAATTCCTCAAAGACAGATCGGGTAGGTTCACACCACTCAACACGATGCGTGAAGAGGTACTGATGAAAATTGAAGGAAGCAACATGCAGAAAAAACCCTTCCCAATCAAGACACCATTTCGATTTCAGAACAGGTTGAGGTATTGCAAATACCATAGAGACTACGGTCACGACACTAATGAATGTCAGGAACTGAAGGAAGAAATAGAAGCCTTTATCTAGTGGGGACACTTGCAGCAATTTGTGGCAGAGGCCACCAGTCAAGCATGACCTTTCAGACAGGAACAAATCAGGGAGGATGATACATTTGTGATACCGCTCTGACCATGTGAGATTAAAGGAAGTGTGCAGACCATTGTAGGAGGACCAGGCATGGGGGGAGCTCCAATAGGACAAGGAAAGCATATGCGAGGGACGCTCGAGTCATACAGGAGCAGTTTGAAGTGAACCTGATGACCAAGTAGTCCAAAACACCACAGGGAGATCCTTTCCTGTTAACTTTTGATGATAGAGAAGCCTTGAGTATTCACCACCCCCATGTTGATGCAATGGTGATAACAGCGCAGGTGGCCAACAACATGATATTTCGCATATTGATAGACATGGGAAGTTTGGTTAATATCTTGTATGCCCCAGCCTATAATGCAATGGGGCTGAAAAGAGAGGCACTTAAGCCAGCCAGGACTTCTCTCTTGGGTTTCAAAAATGAGTCGGTGTTTCCAGAAGGGTCTATTGAATTCCGTGTCATAGTGAGAAATGCCCTTGACCGATCCACAGTGATGACCAATTTCTTGGTAATGAAAACCCCTTCAGCGTACAATGCCATCAATGGAAGACCCACCTTGAACACATTAAAGGCAGCAACCTCAACCTATCACTTGTTTATGAAGTTTCCTACACCTGGAGGGGGAACTGGATGCGTTTGAGGAGATCAACACGAATCGAGGAAATGTTACGCAACCTCCCTACGTGACCGAGACATTCACATAGAATCACTGGCCATTTTCTAGGGCCCCAGTTAAGAAAATCCTAGTCCGCAGCACAAGAGGCTCAACCACCTGACATGCCTGACGACCTCCGGGCAGGAACGCCCTGAGCAAAAGAGAAACCAACCTCAAAATAAGAAGTCCAGGAAGAAAAAGCCTTCCTCCGAGCTGGAAGGCTTGAATCAATCAGGGAGCAGTTCCTCCTTCAAGGAGCACAATGTGAAAAATCTCCCTCCGAGCATAAATGTTTCAAGCCAGCTGGGAAAATGGAAATCATGTTGGAGGAAGACCAGCCTGACTTTCAGCCAGAGAATAGAAAGGACAAGTGGAAGGAAACAGTAGAGGGAGAAGCAGTGGAAGACCTGCTAGAAGTACAGATGGACAGGGATGACCCTGCCAAGACAACCAAGATCGGGAGCCTGATCTCAGGCGAGTTGAAAGAAGCATTGGTCAGGTTCTTGAAGGAAAATTCAGATGTTTTTGCATGGTTCCATGATGACATGCCAGGTATTGATCCCAAGATCATAGTTCACAGATTGAATGTCGACCCTGACTCCCGCCGAGTCAGATAGAAAAGAAGGAGCTTCAATCTTGAACGTTATGAAGCAATCAGGACAGAAGTGGAGAAATTACTAAATGCAGGACTCGTGAAGGAGGTGCTCTATCCTGACTGGTTGGCAAATGTGGTGCTGGTCAAGAAAGGCAATGGGAAATGAAGGGACTGCGTGGATTTTACTAACCTCAACATGGCCTGCCCAAAAGTCAGCTTCCTCTTGCCTTGTATCGATCAGCTGGTGGACTCTATGACAGGTAATGAATTGTATAGATTCTGTGATGCATATTTATTGTACAATTAGATCAAGATGCATCCGCAGGACCAAGAAGAAACCTCATTCATAAAGGACAGAGGGCTTTACTGTTACAAAGTGATGTTGTTTGGGCTTAAGAATGCGGAGGCTACATACCAGAGGCTAGTTAACAAAATGTTTTCTCAGCAGATAGGAAAACCATGGAAGTATGTGTGGATGACATGTTGGTTAAGAGTGTTAAAGCCTCAGAGCACCTGGACCAGATGTTCTCCGACCTCAGGAAGCATAAGATGATGTTAAACCCAGCAAAATGCGTCTTTGGAGTATCTTTTGGGAAGTTCCTGGGGTTCATGATAAACCGAAGGGGAATTGAAGCTAACTCCGATAAGATCAGGGCCATTTTGGAAATGAATTCCCCAGCAAAAATAAAAGATGTCCAGAGACTGACTGGGAGGATAGCAGCCCTGAATCATTTTGTGTCCAAAGCGACTGACAAGTGCCTGTCATTTTTCAAGATCCTCAAGGGACCCAAGAGTTTTGCATGGACAGAAGAATGCGAGGAGACATTTACTCAACTCAAGCAATACCCGGGCTCAGCACCATTGCTGTCCAAGCCGATATTCGGAGAGACACTCTTCTTGTACCTGACTGTCTTAAAAACAGTAGTCAGCTTTGCCCTCATCCGCGAGGAAGCTTCGGTTCAATACCCAGTTTATTATGTCAGCAAAGCTATGATGTCAGCCGAGACAAGGTATCCGACCATAGAAAAGCTTGCCTTGGCTTTGGTGGTATCGTCTAGGAAGCTCAGAGCTTATTTCAAAGCCCAAGCCATCACTGTCCCAACTAGTTACCCGTTGAGGCAGGTACTTCAAAAGGCAGAAACCTCGGGAAGGTTAATCAAGTGGTCCATAGAGCTGGGGCAGTTTGGGATTTCTTACATCCCAAAGACAAAATTAAAGGCTCAGGAAGTCGCCGACTTCATCGCTGAATTCACCGCGTAGGAAGGGGTGGAGAACCAATCCCTGGATGCCGGAGAGGAAATAGAACATGAGAACCAAACCACATTATGGACCTTGCATGTGGATGGCTCATCAAGCGAGCACGGTAGCAGAGCTGGATTCATACTCATAACACCAGGACCTGATTTTGTTAAACTCGAGTATGCCATCCGCCTCGAGTTTAAGGCAACAAACAATGAATATGAATATGAAGTTTTGATTACAGGCTTGAGAATGACAGGATCAGTGAGAGCTAAAAGGCTACGAGTCTACAGTGATTCACAGTTGGTGGTTAGGAAGGTAAATTCAGAACACCAAGCAAGGGAAGGCAGCATGATATCGTACTTGGCCAAGGTAAAAAATCTGCTTGAAAAATTTGAAGAATATCAAATCACTCAGGTACCAAGAGAGGAGAATGCAGATGCAAATTTACTTGCTAGGCTTGCCTCAGCGTCAAACTCAGAGCTAACATGAAGTGTGCCTTTTGAAATACTCAAGGAACCAAGATACAAGAAGGAGGAACAGACAGTTAACCAGGTGGATGACAAGCCCGGGTGGATGGATCCAATAGTCAAATACCTGATAGAAGGAATCCTGCCTAAGGATAAGCTAGAGGTTCGACGTTTGAAGTATAAAGCCCCATATTATACCTTGATAGATAGGGTATTGTACAATAGAGGTTTTTCACTCCCTTACCTGAAATGCCTAGGTGCAACCGAAGCCAATTATGTCCTGAGAGAGGTACATGAGGGGATTTGTGTCAATCATTCAGGTGGCCAATCACTTGCTCACAAAATAATTCGTCTAGGATATTAATGGCCCACGATGAAGAGGGATGGGCAAATTCATGCACGGAAATGCAATTCCTGCCAGAGATTTGTCAGCGTGCCAAGGAAGTCCATTGAACAGCTCACCTCAATTACCAGCCCCTAGCCCTTTGCCCAGTGGGGAGTCGACCTTATTGGTCCCCTGCCAATGGGTAGAGGCCAGGCAAAGTATGCTATAGTTGCGATTGATTATTTCACCAAGTGGGTGGAAGCCGAGCCATTGTCTGCGATAACTGAGGCCAAGACTTCAAATTGTGTGTAGGTTTGGCATACCGCATATCATTGTAATGGACAATGGCAGGTTGTTTGATAACTGGAATTACAAGGATATGCGCTCAAATTTGGGAATCAGGGCAGCTTTTTCAGCCCCATTCCATCTGCAAGCGAAAGGACAAGTTAAAGCTGTCAACAAGGTAATTAAGAACAACCTGAAAGCTAAGCTGGATGTGCACAAAGAGGCCTGGGTGGATGAGCTCTGAAAAGTCCTATGGGCATATCGAACCACACCCATGACTGGAACTGGCAAGACCCATTTCTCTCTAGCATTCGGGGTTGAAGTGGTGATATCTGTGGAAATCAGAGAGCCAAGTCCAAGAGTCAGGCACTTCAACCTCGACAAAAATGATGAGCAGATGCGTTTGAGCCTTGATTTGATTGAAGAAAAGAGGGATATGGCACATATTAGAGCAGCAGCCTACAAACAGAGATCAGCAAGGTACTATAACTCCAGGGTAAAGCAGAGATGTTTCAGGCAAGGAGACCTGGTGTTAAGGAAAATAATGCTTAACACTAAGGAGCATGGGTCAGAAACTCTAGGACCTACTTGGGAAGGTCCATATAAAGTAATTGAAGTATTACACCCAGGAACGTACAAGCTAGAGGGATTATATGGAAAGAAGTTGTCCCACCCGTGTAATGCAAAGCATTTAAAGATTTACTACCAATAGATCAATGTAACAATGTAGAGCATTTGTAAAACACTTTTATTTTTCAATAAAGCAAATGCTCATTCAGGAACGAAACCCTTTGTCACTCAAAACTCTACAAGCCTCTTTTTATTTGCTCAACGGGCCTGACTTGAATTCCAGCTGGCAGCTAAGGTCAGGCCTACGTTCTGAATGAACTAGAGCTTCTTTTTATTTGCTCAACGGGCCTAACTCAAATTCCAGCCGATAGCTGAGGTCAGGCCCAGGTTCTGAATGAACTAGAGCTTCTTTTTATTTGCTTAATAGGCGTAACTCAAATTCAAGACGATAGCTGAGGTCAGGCCCAGGTTCTGAATGAACTAGAGCTTCTTTTTATTTTCTCAACGAGCCTAACTCGAATTCCAGCCGGTAGCTGAGGTCACGCCCAGGTTCTAAATGAACTAGAGCTTCTTTTTATATGCTCAACGGGCCTGACTCGAATTCCAGCCGGTAGCTGAGGTCAGGCCTGGGTTCTGAATGAACTAGAGCTTCTTTTTATTTTCTTAACAGGTCTGACTTGAATTCCAGCCTATAGCTAAGGTTAGGCCCAGGTTCTAAATGAACTAGAGCTTCTTTTTATTTGCTCAATGGGCCTGACTCGAAAGCTTTTGGTTATTTGATCAAAGGGCCTGACTCAAATTGCAGCTGGTAGCTGAGGTCAAGCCCAGTTCCCTTGCGAATCCAAGTCAAATTACAGAAAACTCTCCCCTGTCCTGAAAGAATAGGCCAGAGTTTGGGGGGACAATAGTGGGAAAACTATGTCATCACCATTACACTACGGAAAAATAAGTTCCAAATTCAAAAATAAATTAAATTGTCTTCATAACAAATAGTTAGAAGCAAAAAAGAAAAAAAAAGGGAAATTGAAGGAAAAGCAATGTTGTCAAAGCCTAGCAAGGGGGAACAACAGGTGCAGAAGCAGGGACGCCAGAGTCAACCCCTTCAGTGAGTGCCAGAGTCGGGAATAGGAACCTCTGGGTCCTCGAGTGCTAGGCCACCAGGAGGAGGAACTGCCTGACCAGGGGATTGGGACCTAGGCAGGGGATCAGAGGCGGTAGGCACGTCCTGAGACGAAGCAGGTACAAGCCTAGAGACTTCTCCAGCATGTAGAAGTCCATGCCAGGGAAGCAAACCCGGGCTTCTTTAATTGCAGCGTCCATCCCTGCATCGAATTGCCCATTTGCCTGTGTCAGCAGGCTCTGGAAAGCTGAGGAGACCGCAGCAACTTTGTCCTACTTGAGCTTGACCTCATCAAGGGTCTTTTTAAGTTGGGCCTCAAGCTTTTGGTGAGCACGGACCCTGTTCTTCAGCTCCTCGTTCTTCCTATGAACTCGAGCTCAGACGTGCATTGTTTGGCCCCCTCCAATTCCTTCTCCACGTCTTTGAGGCGAGACAAGGACATGTCGACTACCTGGAGCTCAATCTCCACCATCTCTTTGACTTTGAAAACTGACAACTAAACCTGTAGGAAATGACATTTATCAAGGCTTAACATGATATAAAATAAAGAAAAAAGAGGAGATACTTAGACAAGAACTCACAGAAGCCAGTTGGCGTGATGCCTCCTCAGCCAAGAAGGAAATGGGAGTGTTGTTTCGTCGGTTGTCTTGCTGGGGGGGAACTTCCCGATGGAGAACAGCTAGCAGACTGACTAGATAGGAGGGGAGGCGTGCCATTTCATCCTCAGCCACCCCCGTGGCAGGCTCCTTGCCCTTCGATACATGAAGGATTCCTTTCCCTTTAGAGGAAAGCTCTTCCCCAAATCGATACTGCGATCTGAAGGCAGGTTCCTTCCCTTTCAAGGAAGCAGGCTTTAAAGCAGATGCAGAACCATGAGGGGTAGAGCTGTGTGTTAGCTTCGCTGACTTCAGAACCTTATTGAGGTTAGTCAACTCCCTGGGCAGCCGCCCAGGCAGGTTCCTCTGAGAGCCGCTCCTCCCTACCTAATCACTCATGGCTTGGAGAAACCAGGAAACGTTAGTTAGAAACATCACAAGATGAAAAATATGCAAACAGGAAGATCTCCCCTAATTCATACCCAAGGATAACCTCTCCTCCGACAAAATGGATTTGTAGTCCCTCTTTGTGAGACTTAAACCTAGAATGGCATCCACCATGGAACTACTCTGGCTTGACCAAGGAGAGGGGGGGATGAGCTCCACCGGTGACTTCGACCCCCGAAGCACCGAGGCACAGACACCTCAGACCTAGTTCCCTGGGATCCAGGCTCCCAGCAACCACCGATGAAGAACTAGTTTTTCTACCATCCGGTAATTTTAGGCAGGAATTGAATGAATTTCCTTGTTCGAGGATAGACATAATACAGAGCTGCCTGCCAGGGGACTAGTCTGATCACAAAGAGGGCCTGGATCTCTGAGGGGGTAGGGTTTGATTGAAAATGTTCCCTCCACAGCACGTAAGAGCATAACACGAACCTCCAGATATTAGGCCCTAATTGGAAGGGGCAAGGTTGATTTCAGTGAGGAGCCTTCTTACAAAGAAGGCTAGAGGCAGTCTGAGTCCGTAGTCAAAGAACCAACTGCTTATGGTTACCTCCTCAGGAGAAGGGGAACTGGCAGTCATGCCCTCGGACAGGAGGAACCTTTCTAGCAAATTAGCCAGGCCTGATTCAGTTAGGTCAGACCTAGCAAAGTCACAGATCCTATATACGTCCCTGGGCCCAGCTCATTCCCTCACAGTCCCAGTGGCTCTAGTGGCCTTGGTGGCCCTAGTAGCAGGAGCTGGAGACCCTGAGGGACCCATCGCATCAACGGCCACTGAGGGCTCAACTACTTCTGGCTTAGTCTTTTCTGAGTCATAAATCTCCACAAACCCAGAATCAGAACTTGTGGGAGAGAATACACTGGCAAGTCGCCTGGATTTTCTCCTGACATTGGGCAGGGGCCTAAGTTCCTGGATGGGCTAGGCTGAGGGTTGTGGGAAGATTGAAAATTAATAGGGACATCAGACAACTGTAATAGCAGTTCGCTGCTACTACTGGTAGAGGTGTCTGACATATGAAAATAATAAAGAGGACTGTCAAGCAGGCATGAAAGTTCATATGCTATGAACAATGCAGACACCTAACCATCTGGCTTTATAAGACTGAGACAAAAGGATCTAACGCCTTAGGTCTTACAGGGAAAGAATAAGAAAGGACTGGATAGCTACATCTTCCAGGCAAGGAAGAAACAACCTAGGGAGGAACCAGTGACAGCAAGTGCTGTCAAGAGCAAGTTGTACAGACACCAAAAAAAAAAAATTCATGCCAAGCACACAACCTGCCATCAAGGGAGGGAAGTAGCTTACCTTCGAATATGGAAGAAAATGTCTCTTTGTGGCAGGAATCATTGGCACAGCAAGTCTCTGGTCAAGCTAGGCCATGAAAAGAGAAGAGGAAGCTTAAAACATGTTTAAAACTGAGGAAAACGTAAAAAAAAAAAAAAGAAATAGAGAAGATAAGGAAGCAAGCACAAACCCTTACCTGAGAAGCACCAGGGTGAAGATTGAAGCAAGGGACGATGAAGATCGATGGAAGACGCTCAGAAGAACCCTAGAAGAATGGTGAGGATCAATGAGCAGGAATTCAAAAACTCGTCCTAAGGAAGCCAAAACGAGAGAGAATATTTGGGGTTAAGTTAGGAAGTGGGAAGAAACTGCCTACCCATGTTCCAGTGCAGAGGGAGGCGAGGCGGCGAGGGTCACATCCACTTTCTCTCTCCCACGTCGTCAGTCATGGGAAGCGCAAAAAGAGCCTGACACCGTACCAACGTATCCCAGCTGTTGGATCAAAATGGACAGACCAGATAGATCAGACAGTTAATGGTAGTAGCCCTTTTTTTTTAAAAAAAAAAGAAAAAGAAAAAAAAAAGGGCCTTCGAGACTCGCGCAAAGTCCACACCCAGGCAAGGTGAAGGCAGGAATCGAAATTCCAGACAGGTTGAGAAGGCCCAAGCAGGTTTTCTGCCCCGCAAGAGTGAAGACCACCCCAATTGAAAATCAGGCAAGTCTTAGGGGCTAGTTTTATGGGGATTTTTGGGACATGGGTCAGATTACCTCCCAGGCCCTTTCTAACTCCCACAAAGACCACTGTGGACGAGGCCCATCAGTCACAGAAAAGCAAGGCTGAGGGCAAGCCCAAGCGCAGCATGGACGAAGGAATAAGTCAGCCCCATCGGCCTGTAGTTTTTGGCTTAGTACTTACCTTATTTCTATGTCCAGGTGTCACAATGAGAGTTCATAACCCTAGCATCCAAGCCATTGAAGTGACGTACTTTAGGTAAAGTTTGGTGACTGGGAAGGGGATAGTTTTCCTTGAGATTTGAACCCGAAACACTCCCGAACAACCCAAAACCAATCGCCATCACAACTTTGACAGGTTTCAGGAGGGCCCCTCTGCGCAGAACCCTAGGCGGGCTACACAGTGGGATACCTGACGGAAGCCTGAAAAAGGTCTCTTGGAATAGCCCCGTAACTGACTTAGGCATTAGAGTGGGAACGCAGATGACACCACCGGCCCCCAGTCTGACATTATCATCTTATCTTGAATGAGTCAGAAATGAAATCCGAGATCCAGCCAAAGAAGCATTGTGTGACATTAAGGTGATGAAAATCAGGCAACAATAATATGTATGATTATTTCCTAATGCAGTAAGAAAAACGTAAGGTAACTTGTCCATAAATAAAGTAATGTAGTCTATAAATATTGTAACATTACTAAAATGATGTTACACTATCCACAAGTGAGGTAATATGGTCCATAAAACATATAACATCATTATAACATGTTATCCATAATGAGGTAATAAGGTCCACAACAAAGGTAAAATAATTTTTAAATGAAATAACATAGTTAACAAACAATGTAATATTACCGAAATGATGGTACACTGTCCAGAAGTGAGGTATTATGGCCCATAAATCAAGTAACATTATTTGCAACATGCTATCCATAACAATGTAATATTTTCCATAAAAAAGGTAAAATAATCTGCAAATGAAGTAACATAGTCCATAAACGGAGTAACAATACCAAAATGAGGTAATATTGTTCAAATGTAAGGTAACTTGTTTATTAATGAAGTAATAGAATCTACAAATATTGTAACATTACCAAAATAATGTTATACTATCCATAAGTGAGGCAACATGGTGCATTAAGCAGATAAACCATTTATAACATGTTTTCCATAATAAGGTAATATTGTCTATTGAAGGAATAACATAATCTATAAATGAAGTAACATTGTTCATGAACGGAGAAAAACCAAATGAGGTAATATTTTTTAAAAGTGAAGTAACATTGTCCAAATTAGGTAACAAAGTTGATAAACCAGCTAACACCATTAATAACCTTTTATCCATAATGAAGTAACACCATTAATAACATCTTATTTATAATGAAGTAATATTGTCTATAAAAAAAATATAATCCATCAATAAAATAATATATTTCCAAACTGGTATCACATGGTTTAAAAAAGATAATATGATCCATAAAACATGTAATATCATTTATAATATATTATCTATAATAAAATAAATAGTCTATAATATAAATAATATAATTTATAAATAATATAATATTATCTAAAATAAAAATAGCTTAATTTAAATCAAATGATTACAGTTAAAGCAATATATATTTTAAAATAATACTAGAATTAATATAAAAAAAAATTCAACTTTTGCTGCCCATTTACTCATTTTCGCGCCTATTTAGCATGATGAAATACCGGCTACATTAATTTTTGTGTTGTCACTTGTCAACAGGTGAAAATAATTCTACTAGTACAACCAAAATAAGATTCATATGATAGACAGGGAATGACTCCAGTGAAACCCATGAGGGGTCTCCACCATGAGACCCCTGTTGAAATGCAACCAGTTCTCAACAATGCCGGTCAAAGTTTTTGAAAAAAAGAATTAAATTTGATCATTTACAAATTTACCCCATTTTATTATGAAAATCTGATTTTACCTTTTCAATATTTTCTATTCATCTTGTCTAAATTCAAAATCAAAAAGTTCCCATTTCTTCTTCCTCACGATCTTCTCCTCCCTTGGCCCTTTCCCATTTCTTCTTCCTCCTGATCCTTCCCATTTCTTCTTCCTCCCGATCTTTTCCTCCCTCGGCCCCTTCCCATTTGTTCTTCCTCCCTCTGCATCCGTGATGTTCTTCCTCGCTTCAAAAAGGTAATGTTGCCGTTTCTCCTCCTCGCACGAGCTTGCTCCTAAAGGTCGCCGTTCCTTCGCCGATGTCGAACAAATCTCAAGGTTGGTCCTAAAGTCCCATTTCGCTGAGGTAATATCTCCTCCATCTGTCCCTCCCCGTACTTCTTCCTCCCTTCGCATCCGTAATTTTGAGCTTTTTTTTTTTTGCAGTGAATCCTTCAAAATCGGGAACCAATGGGGTTTTTGAGATTTTCAATACTGGAAAGTGTTCCGTGAGTTAAAGAATATTGGCTTGCTCAGGTACATTGTTCTTATTTTGAAATTTTTTCTATGGGTAAAAATAGGTTTGTGGGTATTGCTATTTACTTGCCGAAAACTAATTGGACGTTTGAAAATGTTGTATAGTTATGCTTCTCAGTTACTAAATTATGTAGATTTTTCTTTTATTGAAAATTAATTAGTAGGTAACAATCTCATTTTATTGTGTGTTGAAATTAAACATTTCTGGGTTTTGCTTTTTGTTGTTGTTGTTCACTTGTTCAAAAACTAATTGGACTTATAAAAATTTGGTAAATGAAGTCTTGTCAGTTACTAAAGTATGTTGGACTATACATAAGCTCTCCCACTTTAGCCACAGCAATAACTAATCTCTGATAGGCATAAAATGTTAATGTTTTTTTGCCACTTTTGATATTGTTATTGTCTGATTTTCGTCACTTAGTGCCACGCGATGTTTCCCTGACTGAATTTTGGATTTCTTCCCTGACTTTTACAAGATGAGACAATGGTGTCAGACTGGGGGCCGGTGGTGTCACTGGCGTTCCCACTCCGATGCCTAAGTCAATAACAAGACTATTCTAGAAAGCCTCCTTCAGGTTTCCCTCAGGCATCCCACTGCGTAGCCTACCTAGAGTTCTGCGCCGAGGGGCTCTCCTGAAACCTGTCAAAGGTGGTGATGGCGACTGGTCTAGGGTTGTTAGGGAGTGTTTAGGGTTCAAATCTCCAGAAAACCATCCCCTTCCCACTCACCTAACCTTACCTTAAGTACCTCGTCTCAATGGCTCGGATGCTAGGGTTATGAACCCTCATAAGCTGGGATTGTGACACCTGGACTCAGAGAATAAGGCAAGTATTTAAGCCAAGAACCGAAGGTCAACGGGGCTCACTTTCTCCATCGCCCAAGACCATGCAGCGCCTGGGCTTGTTCTCGGCCCTGCCTGTAGGGTCGGGCTTCATTTGCTCGTGACTGGTGGGCCTCATTCATGGTGACCTTTGTAGGTGTTAGAGGGGCTTGGGAGGTTCTCTGACCCATATCCCAAAAATCCCCATAACATTTGTCCCCAAGGCCAGCCCGATTTTCAATCTGGGTGGTCTTTACTCTTGTGGGGAAGAGAACCTGCCTGGGTCTTCTCAACCTATTTGAAATTTCAGTTCCTGCCTTTGCCTTGCCTGGGCGTGGACTTGGTGTGAGTTTCGAAGGCCCACTCTTTTTTTTCTTACAGAAAAAAGGGTCTGCTACCATTAACTGCCCAATCTATCCAGTCTATTCATTTTGATCCGACGGTTATGGCACGTTGGTACGGTGTCAGGCGCTTTTTGTGCTTCCCATAACCATCAGCATGGGAGAGAGAAAATGGACGTGACCCTTGCCGTCTCACCTCCCTCTACACTGGAACTTGGGTAACCACTCTCTCCTCACTTCCTAACCTAACTCCCTAATTTCAACTTCCTTTCGTTTTGGCCTCCTCAGACTGAGTTCTCGAGTTCACGTTCATTGATTCTCACCATTTTTCTAGGATTTTTTTGTCGATCTTCATCTTCTTTTGCTTTATCCTTCTGTCTGGCACTTTTCTGGTAAGGGTGTGTGCTTGCTTTTTCTTCCTTCTTCATTTTTTTTACCTGTTCTAAACTTTCTCTTATGTTTCCATGGCTTAGCTTTGTTGGAGACTTGTCGTGCCAAAGACTTCTGTCACGTAGAGACTCTTCCTTCCAACATCAAAGGTATGCCTCTTTCCTCCCTTGATGGCTGACTATATTTGTTTGTTGTTTTTTTTTTTACAACCTGTTTTCGACTGCACATGTTGCCACTAGCTCCTCTCTAGGTTGTTTCTGCCTTCCCTGGAACTTGTAGCCGTCTAGTCCTCTCTAATTCCTTCCCTGTAAGCCTTAAGGGATCAGGTCCCTCTGTCCCATAACCTGATGATTAGGTATCTGAATTGTTTATAGCTCATAGTGTAGAAGCTTTCCTGCCTGCCTGATAGTCCTCCTTGTTATTTCTGATGTTGGACACTTTTACTAGTTGCAACAGCGAACCGCTACTATGATTGCCCGCTGTTCCCATCAATTTTCAGTCCTCCCATAGCCCCTAGCCTAGGCCCATCCAAGAGCTTAAACCTCTGCCCCTTGCTAGAAGAACATCCAGGAGAATCGCCGGCATATTCTCTCCCACAAGCACTGACCTTAGGTTTGTGGAGATTTCTAACTCAGAGGAGACTAAGCCAGAGATGGTCGAGCCCTCAATGGCTGATGATACAATGGGTCCCTTTGGGTTTCCAGTTCCTACTGCTAGGGCCACCAAGGCCACTAGAACCTCCAGGGCTACACGGAGACAGGCTGGGCCTAGGGGCACACATAGGGACGGTGACTTTGCCAGGTCTGACCTGACCAAATCAGACCTTGCCAATGTGCAGGAGAGGTTCCTTTTGCCTGAAGGCGTGACTGCCAAGCTTCCCAATGCAGGGGAGTCTGCCGGCTCCCCTCTCCTGGAGAGGTAGCGTTAAGTAGTTGGTTCTTCGATTGTGGGCTTAGACTTCCTCTAGCCCCCTTCGTTCGGAGGCTACTAACTGAAATTAACCTAGCCCCCCTCCAATTAGGACCCAATATATGAAGGTTCATATTCTGCGCCTTCGTGCTGTGGAGGGACCAATTTCAATTTGACCCTACCCTTTCGGAGAACCAGGCCCTTTTCGAGATTAGGCTAGTACCCAGGCAGACGGCTCTGTACTATGTCTATCCTCGTAGGAGGAAGTTCATCCAATTCCTGCCTGAAATCATTGGATGGCAGAAGGACTAGTTCTTTATTGACGGTTGCTGGAAGGCTGGACCCCAAGGAACCAAGTACGAGGTGACAGGACCCGCACTACCCAAGTCCTGCCTGCAGGACTTAATCACACTAATTAAGTCCCTAAGCAGTCAACAACCACATAATTAACAATTTGACATCCCAAACTCCTAAATACCAGAAATTTTAATGGAAATTTCGGCAGAGTTTGGTCTGTATTTATAACATTCCCCAAATTATTTACATGTACCTGCATGTCCAAAACAACAATTCTACAACATTCTATTTCACCATTTCCATCATAACTCAGTAAACTCACAGCCATATATATATATATATCCATATATAGAATCTCCATAATATAATTATACAATTTGTATTACATAATATAATTCTATCATAAGATAAATTAATAGACAGCTAGGTAGTAAACTAGAACAATCAAATTTTACTACTACTACCTCTAACTCGCTGCTCTGGTGCTTACTAATAATAGTAGCAAAGCTAAGGATCCAAGAACCTACCTGAAATATAATTAAGAATTTTTTTTGGTGGGGTGAGTATTTGCATACTCAGTGAGTAGAAACTAAATAGGAAAATAATATTTTCTTCCATACATAACGTATATAAAAATTGGTTTGTTCATGCAATCTC